>CM038674.1:259912202-260078591 GCA_021605145.1 Aegilops bicornis | reverse complement strand
GCGCGAGGATGAGTGACATGCAGCCAGAGAGCGATCGGTGGGAGGTCCGTTCCAGCGAAGTGACTCCAGAAGCCGAGGTCAAGCGGCAAAGTGGGTGTGGCGTCTGGCGGCGACGTCGATCCCCCAGTCAATGGGAGACGAGAGGAGGGAGAGGTGGATCGAGGGAGTGGGGGGAGTGGGCGAAGCGGTGGAGTTAGGGTTTTCCAATTGTGGGGGTTATGGGGGAGTGGGGTGGGGGAAGTGTGGTTTGGGCACACTGATTGACATTGGCCGATGCCCACTTGGTGGGCATGACAATGAGAGTTTCTTTCTTTTGCTTTGTTTTTTACTTTTTATTTATTCTACCTTTTCTCATTATAGTTTTCTCGCTATTATTTTACTTTAGTAAAATATATACTTAGTATCTAAATTAGTATTTCAACTTAATCCATACTCAAAAAGTCTAGTCCTCAATTTAAATTAGTTTGACATTTTATTAATTACCAAAGGTATTTAAATAATTGTTTTTGCTGATGTTTTATTTATTTTAGGGCATTTGAATACTCTTTACGTAAAATGTGGTTTCTTCTTCATAATTACCTACCAGCATTATTTGGCACAACCCCAACATTTTAGTTTTAAAGTTTGAAAACTTTTTTGTTGTTTGCCTTTATTCAATTTTTGAATTTGAATTGGTTTTTGAACTAACAGCGAAGTTAACTACAAGTGCGAGGTGACGTGGGCATCAATAAAGGTGAATTACTGTGAGTCTAATTATCCGGCGTCCACAGTGTGCATCGGGGATAAGTCCTGCTATGTGAAGAGAAGGTCGTGTGAGCGGCTCCCCGACAAAGAGGACGGCCAGACCGATGAAGCGAGAGGACGTGAGGCAAGGCTCTTGAGTCCGCCGCCGTGGATGAGAAATCGTCCATCTCTAGCGATGGGACTCATTACACAGCCTCAGTAGGGCGCCTCCCATGGTGGAGGAGCGATGGCGATGGATGGGGTGGAGGGCGGCGGCGATGGATGGGGTGGCAGACTGGAGGAGGCCGGTGTGGGATGGTGTTCTAGCACCCGGACGGTGTATGAATGGGAAAATGGAGGGAGAGGTATGGGGAACCATGTGTTTGGGACGTACCGTTCTAAATATGGGAAAAGTTACTAACTTAGCCCTGTTTAAAATTTGGACGCCTACGTCGGTTGGGGATAGATTCGGTAATCTCGCAAGATTCTGCCAATATTTGCCCGAGCGATTTCAAGCGAGGAGAGGGTGTTTGGCGCCATGGTTGGCGCTTTCACGGTGTATGAACTAGGGCTGACAGTAGGGCGGTTGTGTCACGCTCCAGGTGAAGTTACAAACCCGCACCTTATTGAAAATACTTGCCTACATCAATTTGAGCGAGTCGAGTTTGTTTTGCCGCCCACGTGTATGAATGGGGAAATGGAGGGAGAAACAGAGGTCTTTCGGACAAGCTTGAATCAAATGTGTTTTGCTTTCAGCCCATGTTTGGCATGCCAATCGCGTCGAGAATGGGCTCAGAGGCGGTCGTGTCACGCCTAATTGAAGTTACTAACCTACCCCTATTGCAAAGTGGAAATTGGGCCGATGGATTGTCCGTGTAATGGGTAGACAAGAATTTCCATCTCCCAAACACTTGGCTGGCAACAGCCGCATGGGAGTGGACATTTTGCCGCTTCTTTTTCAATTTTGGGACAATAAGCATCCACGTTTACCACTGGCAACTAAATTAATCCATTTTATTCCTATACGAATCTTTATAAATCATTCTATGTGTTTTATATATCTTCAAAAGCACGACATAAAGATGTATTCCTTGTCATATATGAATATGATTTACAAATGCCGATACTCAAATTCGAAGCTTTAGAATCCAGCTTTTTAAGGTGAATTAATATTTGAAACACTTTATGTCCAACTCAAATGTCACACGCAGCATAATGTGTACTCACATTTAGATATGTACACAAGGCGATGTATCAAGATTCAACACCGAGTCAATCAACCAAGAATGTACATAACTAATAGACATATAAACACTTATAGAGTATATGGATCAATAATATCAACTAACATACATAAGCCAGGCCTTTTTGCTAGAACATCATCCTTTTTTTAGCGAAGCTACTACAACATCTTTGCCCTTTCCGATGCGTGCCACTTATGGTCCATCTATACTACTATTATTGTTGAATGCACATTCAGCCGATTGGCATATTTGTAGGTCTGGGACAGCAATCAAAATGAAATGTCTCCGAGTCTTATCAATTAATACAGACGTGTGACCAAATAAAATTACAAACCAAAAAACAAAAAACAATTATTACATGATCTCTAAAACAAATGGTTTGATTGATTACATGAACAAACAACACAAAGGTTATACAACGATGGAAAGAACATTTCATCTATGATTTACCAAGTGGGAATTTAATTTCCTTTTTTCCTTCAGGACCTTAACAATGTAGTCAGTCTCAGCTTGCTTCATTTTGAAATCCACCAAATATTTAATGGTTGTCTTGAGCAATCGCTTGTGATTGTGCTATTTGCTTCCCTCAACATGTCAACCTCATCTCTAAGTGCGTGTTGCAATCTCTTTCTACCACTTGTTTAGCCTCTACATCATAAGCAGTTGGCAATTCATGATGCACGATTGGGCCGGTGCCGCTGCTGTGGGATGGTACAACGTCCATGGGGACATCGCTCTTTGATCTTGGGCTAACCTATTTTGCCATTAAAGTTCTGATTGGATTCCGAAAAGTTGAAGTTAGCAAAACATCTCAACTGGGAGTTATAACGACAAACCGCTTAAACAAACAAGGAATTAAAGAGTTTGGGATTGGATGTCTGAAAAGTAGTTATTAACATCATTGTAACGGTTGTTGCAAAGAAGAAAAGCAAGAAAGCGCTAAACAAACAAGTTTTGCAAAAGGTACCTATTATGGCATTGGAGTTTCTCTTGGATCCCGAAAAGTTGAGTAGCCAAGAACGTGATTAGAGCAACTGCCCAGTTGCTAAAGCGCTTAAACAAACAAGTTTTGCAAAAGGAACTCAAGTTGTAGCATTGGAGTTTCTCTTGGATCTCGGAAAGTTGAGTAGCTTAAGATCTTGATTAGAGCAACAAGTTACACCTAAACCTCATATACACAAATATATTTTTGAAAATGTACTCACAGGCAATTGGACTTCCAATTGATCCTAAAAACTTGAAGTTGGAAAGATGATTACAGAATAAGTTACAAAGCAACCAAACCGGTAAACAAGGAAGTTTCTGAAAACACATACTTGTTGTGCCAACGGAGTTTGGGCTTGGATCTCAGAAACTTGAATGTTAGCAATCAATAAATAAAGTTCGCAAGAGCCATAAGAAACTAACATCAAACTAGTAAAACTAACCGGTTTTGGCAACATATTTAATTACACATGAACTAGTAAAACTAATAAGTTCTTGGCAACGATTAAAGTAACAAGTCGGTACTGCTTACCAAAGAACAACACAGTACATCTCAGAATTTCTTTGATGTAAGAAAATGATTCCAGCAACATATATAAGTTAAAAAGATGGCGTCCCTCATATAAACTCCGATAGCTTGTGATGGGGATATAACTATTTGTGTAAAGCCGCCCGGGGAGGGGCAGATTCACGTGAAGAGATTACCGTGACGGAAGCCCAAGTCCAAGCATGAAGATGGCGTCTCAACCAAGGGGCTTAAGGCCCACGAGTGCGACTTAAGGTCTGCTAGTAAAACCGCCATAATGGCAAGACTTGTATCATAAGGTAGACTTGACTAGTCACCGAGCCGGACATTATTTATAAGTCGTCGGGACTCTATAGGGCTACGTACACAACCCGTGTATATAAGGGGACGACTTTGTTGGCGTTTAGGGCAAGAAACAACCAATCGAGAACCCGGGCATAGCGTATCTCGCCTCCCGGTCATCGTAAAACCTCAAGCAATACCAACCAAACTAGACGAGGCTTTACCTTCACCGTAAGGGGCCGTAACTAGTATAAAAACCTCTCGTGTCCTTTGTCCCGATTAACCCTTTAAGCTTCCTAGTTGCGATGGCTGCACGACTAAGTCCTTGCAAGAGGACATCCGCCGTGACAATTCCACGACGATTGGCGCCAACCGTGGGGCCAGCCGCGAAGGATTTGAGTTCTTGAAGGGCAACTTGAAGGGCTCAAGAGATACGTAGTAGGCGGATGACCAAGAGTCGTCGCTGCAAGATCTACATCGACGATGAAGAAATTTGGGGCCCGACGCCGCTCAATTGAGTACTGGTACGGGTCCCTTCCGGAGGATCCACGCCTTCATCGGGCTGGATTGGTGAGCGGGGCTCGAGCCGGACATCCGCACCGACCTCGCCGAGACGGCTCACAGGCGAAACCCGCCCGAGCTCAACCCGGCATGAAGCGTGTCTTTGTGGGCTGCGTCCACGGAGAAGAGCTTTACGGAGGACCCAAGATGGTGGTGAGACGGCCGGCCCACTCTGATGATGATTCGGCCGGTTCAACAGATTCTCTTGTATCAAGTTCAAGATGGGGTGCTCGGGGCTGTTCCGATGGCTTCAGATTCGGACCCCTGTGAGTCGCCAAATTGGCAGAGTCTTTATGGCTGGGACTCAACCCGGACAAAACTCTGTTGCTGACCGGCTGCAATTATCGCCGGTTAGGAGCGGCCGGGCAGAGGCCCCAGCGTGCCCGGCTCGTGTGTTCAGTAGATCTTATGGACAAGTTGACGTACTGTTAACCACTACGGTTATTCCCGCAAATCTAGATGAACATAACGCGGAGGTGGCAAAGCAGCGTGAGGAGATAGCCTACAGCCAAAGAGGCCTTGGCGGTGAGGACACCAGAACTATTTGCGAGCTGGCGACTTTGGATGCACGCAGGCGCAGCGACTCGGTCAAATGAGGCTTTCCAGCTTAACATGAGTCTGAATCGCCCAATGAGGTGATGAGAAGGGAGACATCGAAGACCCAGTCCCGCTCGCCTCCGGTTTACGCATCTCGGAATCTCTTCACGACACCCGGAGCCGTCCTAGCAATCCGCCCGGCCAATCAATTTATGACACCAAGAAGGAGGACCAGCTCAGCGTCGGGAGATGCCGCCTCATATGAGCATGGCGCCGCTTGGCGTTATGTGCAGATACCGGAGGGTCACTTTTCCAACCCCATGGAGAATTTAATCGCAGCGCCAGCGCGTCTGGCGGCTCTTCTAGTGGACGGTGTTGATCCAACAGCGGTGGAGACCCGGAGGATCAGGGAACTTGTCCAGACGGCCTTGGCACAGCAAGAGACCTATTCTTACAGCAGGGACATGATTCATTCCACTCCTCAGCCTTGGATAGCACCTCGTCCAAACCGGAGTCCGAGTTCTGGCCAGGCACATGGAGTCGGCTTTATCAAGCAATGCCTGTCGTAACCAACCCGGTGGCTATAACCCGGTCACCCAGTGATCGATTGCGTCAGAGGATGAACGGGCGGCTCAATTAGCGGCTCAACAGACGGGCGTATGATGGTCTCCCGCAGCATCCAACGACTTGTTGGAGCAGAGGGCCACTAGAACTGGTGGTGTCCCTTGTCCGGTGCCGGCTCTGCGAGATGTGCGTCGCCCAAGGATTTCAAGGGACCTCGAAAGGTGCCGAATACGGCCGACTTACAGCCGGGGGCATGGATTGAAAGTTACGAGATGGCCATGGAGTTATTGGAAGTCAGCGACGCGGCAATGGCTAAGTACTTTACCATGATGTTAGATGGAATGACCCGATCTTGGTTGAAAAGTTTGCCTCCCAATTCCATCCGTTCATGGGCAGAGCTAAAGGCCCGGTTTATCCAGAACTTTAAGGATACTTGCAAGCAATCTATGTCCATTGTGGACTTGACCAATTGTAAGGTGGAGGAGTGGTAAGTCCACAACTCATTGGGTGCGCCGGGTCAAGGAAATATCACGCTCATCCGATAAGATGGACGCCTTGACTCTGCGAAGTACTTATGCTCCATCGTGAATTGTCGTTTTGAGCCGCCAAGCGAAGCTGGGGCGCCTTAAGCGTGATTGCAATGACATGGGTAATGGCTGATGGCGGCTTTGGTTAAATATGCCGATTACGATTTCACCGATGATCCCGCCCGAGGAGGAAAAGACAGGGAAAGGAAAGAAGAACGGCAATGGAAAGGGTCAAAGCAGCATCACCCGGTAAATCAAGGTGGCAACAAGCGAAGCGGAGGGTAACCCGGCGCAGGCCAATGCTAATGCCCAAGGTAATAACAAGAAGCGAAGGGGAGAGCACCGATCCGTGGCTCAGTGTCCATCTCTTTGAGCATCTTCCGAATGAGCCTTGCCCAAGACACGGTACTCGGGAAAATCCTGCCACCCACTCATGGAAGGATCGCTTGCGATCATGAAGGCTTTCAAGAATTCAAACATGTTTGATGGCAATCACGGATCAAAGTGCGGTTCAGGGGTTGGTGGCTTTCATGGTTCGGCGGCGCTTCAAATTCGGTTTCAGGAAATAATCAGCAGCAATAGGGGAGGACAAAGAGTAGCAGCAGCTGGTTACCAGAGCCAACCGAAGCAGTTGAGCGGTGGAAGCGTACCATGTGTTTACCACTAGCTTATGCAAACGTGACTAGAAGGTTCGTAAGAGGGCTGTAAATTCAGTTGAGCCGGCAGTTCCTCGTTATCTGAGATGGTCAGAGCAACCCATCATTGGGAGCAGAGAGGATCACCCGCCACGCTGTTGATAATCCGGGCCGATTGGCCTTGGTGGTGGCCCCTCGTGTTGGTGGATATAAATTCACTAAGGTGCTCATGGACGGAGGAAGCGGCATCAATATTCTCTATTATGAGACCTTTTGCCGCATGGGTCCATTGATAAGGACTTGAGGACGTCTAACACTGTTTTTCATGGGGTGGTACCGGTAAGTCGGCATATCCAGTTGGAAAGATCGAGCTGAAGTGGCTTTTGGAGACGAATATGATTCCGTGGGCTGAGAAGTCGACGCTTGAGGTAGTCAAAATCGTGAGCCCATATCACGCTCTGTTTGACGGCCGGCTTATGCCAAGTTTATGGCACGGCTGCAGTTATGTTTATCTCGCAGCTCAAGATGCCGGGTTACAAGGGCACCATCACCGTGCATGGGAGTCGAAAGGTGGCTTTTGGAGTGCGAGGAAGGCCGATGGCGGCTTATCTTTGAATCTGTTTGTGCTGGAGAGGAGCTAAAGTTTTATCAAACTAATGTTGACCCGGCAGATATGACCTCTTTGAAGAAACCAACCACAGAGCAAGACTCTGCGTTGAAATTTAAGTCGGCCGCCGAGACAAAACTGGTTGACTTCACTCCAGCGACTCTTCCAAGCGATTCAGCATCGCACTCAATTTGGATCCCAAATAGGAAAGCGCGCTCATCAAGTTCATCCGTGAGAACCGGGACATCTTTGCATGGAAACCTTCGACATGCCGGGTGTCCCGAGAGAACCTCGTGAAAGCACACTCTTAATATTGATCCAAAGTATAAGCCGGTCAGGCAGTTTCTTGGCGATTCAATGAGGAAAGGCGAAAGGCTATAGGGGAGGAGGTCGCCGGCTCTTAGGGGCGGGTTCATCGTGGGAAGTTTTTCACCTGGAGTGGTTGGCTAACCCGGTGCTTGTGCTCAAGAAGAACGGCACCTGGCGGATGTGTGTGGACTACACGGACTTAAATAAAGCTTGTCCGATTGATCCTTTGCTCGCCCGCATTGATCAAATCATCGATGCTACAAATGGGTTGCGCAGCGGTTGAGTTTTTGGATGCTTACTCTGGTTATCATCGGATCAAGATGGCGATTAAGGACCCGGAGAAGACGGCGTTCATTACTCCATTTGGAGCCTTCGCTATGTGTCTATGCCGTTTAGGCTCAAGAGTGCCCAGCGACTTATCGGGCCGGTGTGTGCAGAATTGTCTCCACAATCGATTGGGCGTAATGTTCATGCTTATGGATGACATTGTGGTGAAGTCCAGAGAGAAGGAAACCTTGATCTCCGACTTAAAGGAAACCTTTGATAATCTCCGGTCTACAAGATGATGCTTAACCGGGACAAATGTGTATTTGGTGTACCTGCAGGAAAACTTTTGGGATTCCTGGTCTCAAACAGGGGCATTGAAGCTAACCCGGAGAAGATCAAGGCGATTACCTCTCTGGCTAAACCGGTGTGCATCAATGATGTTCAGCAACTAGCAGGTCACGTTGCTGCTTTAAACCGATTCATAAGACGGCTAGGGGAGAAGGCTCTACCGCTGTATCAGATGATGAAGAAAACAGACACTTTTGTCTGGAGTGAGGCTGCTGATGCTGCCTTTGAAGATTTAAAGAGACAATTGTCTGAGCCGCCGGTTCTCGCGGCTCCAAATGAAAAGGAGCCACTGCTATTGTATGTTGCTGCTAACTCATGTGCTGTTAGTGTGGCTATTGTGGTGGAGCGTAAGGAGACCGGCAAGGAGCATCCAGTACAACGGCTAGTTTATTACATCAGTGAGGTGCTCATAGAATCCAAGCAAAGGTATCCGCATTGGCAGAAACTTGTTTATGGGGTGTTCATGGCAAGCCGGAAGCTAAAGCGTTACTTCTGGGTCATCCTATAACTGTGGTAAGTTCAGCCCCCTTGGGAGACATCATCTAGAACAGGGAAGCCACAGGACGGGTTGCCAAGTGGGCCATCGAGCTTGGGCCTCACGGTTTGAACTATATGCCGTGCACAGCTATCAAGTCTCAAGCCCTAGTGGACTTTATCAATGATTGGACGGAATTGCAGGCACCAGAGCAAAAGCCGGATAACACATATTGGACTATTCATTTCGATGGGTCCAGGCAGTTGGAAGGCTCGGGGGCTAGAGTCGTTTTAACTTCCCCCCGAGGTGACAAATTTTGTTATGTGCTCCGGCTTATGTTTCCCACTGTACTAACAATGTAGCTGAATACGAGGTTTTACTCCATGGCCTCCAGATGGCCAAAGAGATGAATTTGAGCCGGGTAAGATGCTTGGGCGATTCGAGACCTAAATCGCTTTCAGCAGTGTCGTGCACGTGGGATTCTAAGGATCCCCTTATGGCGGCTTATCATCGCGAAGTTGATGCAGTGGCTGGGCACTTCAAAGGTTATCAAGTAGAGCACATTGATCAAAGGAAGAATGAGGCGGCTGATGCTTTAAGCCGGCTGGGGTCTCGGCCAGCGTAAGTGCCGCTTAATATTTTCCTTGACATTTTGCATAACCCTTACGTCAGAGTGCCTACAGAGGAAGAGCTTGCGATGCGGCTGCAGAAGAAAGCGCAGCTGGTGGCGTGCTCTCCATGCCATCCCGGATTGGACGGTCCCATATTTGGCCTATATGACCCGGGGAGAGTTGCCTGAGGACGAGACCTTGGCAAGACAAATCATCAGGCGATCCAAATCCATGACAATTGTTCATGGCGAGTTGCATCACCGCAGCGTCACTAGGGCGTTTCAACATTGTATATCACCTACAGAGGGTCAGGAGATACTTCGTGAGATTTATGAAGGTGATTGCGGTCATCACGCCGGTTCAAAATCTCTAGTAGCCAAGGCTTTTCGTCATGGTTTTTATTGGCTGACGGCTCATGCTGATGCGGAGGATCTGGTCAGCAAATGTGATGGGTGTCAAAAATTCTCACGATGAGCTCATGTGCCGGCTCAAGGATTGAGGATGATTCCGATTACTTGGCCGTTTGCAATCTGAGGGCTTGATATGGTTGGACCTTTCAAAAGGTCTAAGGATAAGAAGACACACCTGTTGGTGGCAGTGGATAAATTCACCAAGTGGGTTGAAGCGAGCTGGTCGATAAGTGTGATGCAGCTACGGCGGTTCGAGTTCATCAAAAAGGTGATCTTTCGTTTTGGTTTTCCGCACAGCATTATAACTGATAATGGTACTAATCTCTCCAAGGGTGCCATGGAAGAGTTCTGTCGACAAGAGCATATCTGGCTTGATGTTTCGGTTGTTGCTCACCCCCAGTCTAATGGTCAAGCAGAAAGAGCTAATCAAGAGATCTTGAAAGGTATCAAACCCCGGCTCTTAGTTCCCTTGCAAATAACTCCGGTTGTTGGGTGGAGGAGTTACCTCTACGTGCTATGGAGCATCAATACAACGCCTAACAGTGTCTAATCGGTTATACACCTTTTTTTCATGGTGTACGGAGCGGAGGCGGTTACGCCTAGTGATATCCGGCATGATTCACCCGAGGCGGCGGCTTACGTTGAGGCCGATAATGAAAAAGCCTGTCGAGGATGCACTTGACTTGTTGGATGAAGTGCGAGACTTGGCAATAGCCCGCCGTCGATTTATCGACAAGACTGCTACTGGTATCATAGCCGCCGGGTCGAAGCGTAACTTTCCAGAAGGCGATTTAGTGCTCGCTCATCCAGGATCAACTGATATGCACAAGCTGTCCCCTCCTTGGGAAGGACCTTTTGTGGTCAACAAGAATCTCAACAACGGGTCATATTACCTCATAGATGTTCGAGAGCACAAAGACTCACGTAAGTCGGAGGAGGAGACCCGCCGGCCGTGGAACATAGCGCATCTCCGGCCCTACTACACTTGAGCCACCGGCTCTCAGAGTATATTTGTTTTCTTTTTTAACAATGTATATATTATATAAAAGCAATAAAGCAGGACCTCTGTCCTTTTTCACCCTCAAAAAAGTGTATATGTCTTTTTGATGTGTGGTGGAAACAACCAATAGGGACCGGATCATATCTGAATCCGCTTTACCTTTGGTCCGCTTATGATCATATCTGAATCTAGCCATGGTCATTTGGGGGCTTCCTGCTCAAACATAGGTCATATTCAACCAAAGAGAACATAGCTGTCGATACCCACTTGATCGGCATACTTGCCAAAACCTACTTGCGGGCTTCTTGATCATATTTGAATGTCACTTAACCCCTTTAGGTCCGACGTGGATCGTATACAAATCAGCGTCATTAAACAAATCCTATGGTCACTTGGGGGCTTCGTTTCAAACATAGGTCGATTGAACCAAAGAGAACATAGTCACGATATTCACTTGATCGGCATCGCCAAGCCCTTTGGGGGCTATATGATCGTATCCGAATCTTAGCTTAACCCCTTTGGAACGGTTTCTTGATCGTATCCAAATCGTAAGCTTCAGAAAGTATTTTGATAATCTCGAAACCTTAAGGAAAGCATTATGAGATGTTTTTGTCTTGCGGTTTAATATTAAATCACCCCGGGTTGTTATGTGCCGGGTGAACATTATATGAGCCGGAAAGAATATCAAAGGGTCGCAGGTATGCTATTATGCTAGCCTGCATATAAGTCTTTTGGTTTGTGTTTCGGGTTATCAATACTTCCTGTGCAGGATACGGCAAGCAAAATTTAAAACGCCAAGGAAAAAATATACAGCCATGGCGGCTTACGGAAAATATTAAGCAATGAGAACATGCACGAAGGCATGACAAGCGTTGGGAAGTTCTTTTCACTACCTATTACAAGACTCCCCGAAGTCTGAATAGATGAAGCATTGTTTTTGGCCAAACACTGGCGATTCACTCCTTCGGCGGGCTTGAGGGCTCCGGTTATCCTTCTCCGCTTCTCCGTTGGCTGTTTTGTCCTCGAAAGTTGACGAGGCCTACCAATGCCGCTTAAAGCTTCAAACTCAGCCTCATCATCTATTAGACCGGCGGGTCCACTTCAGGGCAAAAAGTATGCTATTTAATTGGAGGGATCAGCTGACGGATCATATGGAGCGTGTGGGATTCTCCGGTTTTCACTATCATAAGTCGGGCGATACTTGCTAAGGTCGATTAAGGTCGCTTTCCAATAAGGGGTTGCCACGGACGTATGGCTCGACGCAGCGGTGAAATCATGGTCATCAAAATGCGCAGACCGTCTTCCTTTAGACTTGGGTACCCAAGGGCAAGGTCGGCCGGTCTAGTTCGGGAGCCATGCTTTAGCCCGGCTCAATGCGGCCACGCCCGGCTCTTGAGGACGCCCGCTTAAGTCTTGGATCCGCCGAGGAAGAAAATGCGAGGCCCTTCAACACGCCTTGCGTATAGGCGGGGATGTGGAGTTGATAACGCCACAACGGCCAAGGCGTTGTGACCCGTGCGACAAATTGTTCCACTAAGGTATAAATTGCTTTAAGCTTGATCAGCATGTTTTGCTTCAGATTGGTACTCACAGGGCTGTATGGGCATAAGCATAATCGCTACCGGAGGTAATTAATGCAATAGTCATTATGAGGCTACAATGTTTAAATCTGGTTCACGATAATCTCATCAAGATGTTTGAGACCATTTGAGATATATGCTGTTTTAGGGTTGGTCAGCTTTCGGTTGTTGCTTCCGCAATGATGCTTCTGCAAATTTTACCGAGTCACTGTGGAAGCCTTCTTCATCAGCCCAAGTTTTCTTCTCCGACTCAAACTTCTACTTTAGTTTCTCATTTTCAGAGACACTGAATTCAAATTTGGAGTTAGCCTTCTGTGTCTCAAGTTCTTGAGTTTTCCGACGACTTTTCAGGACTGCAAGCTCTGATTCAAACTGACTTATGGCAGCCTGGTTATTGTAAGAATTATAAGGTAACATTAAAGTCTCAAGCACCTTACAAGTAAAGATACTTGACACTTGGGGGCTAATGTATGCTGAAGAATTTTTACCTTATCTTACCGGGTCACATATATTAAAGTCTCAAGCACCTTACAAGTAAAGATACTTGACACTTGGGGGCTAATGTATGTTGCAAATTTAAAAGCTTTATGTTATAACCGGGTTAAGTAAATTCTTCTTGAGCCGGATAAGTTAACAGGTACAGCAGATTTCTAAAGTCTACAGCATATTTGTTCAATAAGCAATAGACTTGGGGGCTGGTAAGATATGTAAGACAGGTAAACAGTATAAGTAATACCTCAGATTTGTGCTGTATTTGTTTCACCATGTCAATTTCCAGGTCACGGCTATTATGCACTTGATTCAGATAGCCCGAGACTATATCACCAATGCTTAAGTGAGTATAATCAATAATGTCCTGCTTGGCCTGTCGGCGTTGGGCAAATTCTTCCTTGGCGGTACATTTGGCAAGGACGGTAGGCTGTCCTGGTTCAACAAACTGAGATTTCACAATTTCAACTTTCGGTTCATTTGTTTTGACCGGGCTAGGAGTTTCCGGGTCACTTGTGTGGAGAGTATCTTCGGCAGGTGGATCAGAAGTTGGCATTGGAATATTAAAAGCCGGTGCAAGCGGTGGTGATGGGGCGTGAGTCGTCTCGAGTAGATGCATTAATCACCGGTTCAGCTACTGATAGGCTCTTCGGATGGCTTATTCTTCTTTGCCCGTTTACTGGGCTTCACTTGCATGCTGTTAACAAAAGCAGAAGTTTGAATACGCAAGCATAGGTAAAGTAAAAGGGCATAAGGTTACATTACCCGGGAGCCATTTTGAAAGTCGGCATGTTTGTTGCATGGGTTCACCGGAAGAAGGAGAAGTATCCTGATAATTGGAGTCGGGCGAATTAAGAGGATGACGAATTAAGCCCGCTAAAGGTAAAACAGAACGTAAGTCGGAGATAACCTCAGTCCGACGCTTCCTGGTTACGTCAGGTAAGCCGGAGGAGAGTTCTGCATCCTTGTTGTTCCGGGTCTGCCTCCGGCTCTCAAACTGTTGTTGCTTCAAAAGAAATTGAGGATCTTGATAAGCAAGTGCATGTGAAAATCTTACTTTCCGGGTCACCCTTCGGATCTTTTGCTTTGGCAAAGGCTCTGAGTCGGAGGAGATTATAGTTACCTCTTCATTGGTTGCTCGACTGTTCCCCGTATCCTCCTGAAGGGATAAAATGTCAGACAGGTGATAATAAGGGACTGAAGAAAATTTAAAGATTACCTCTTCCTCATCCGAAGAGCTATCTTCCAATCTGAGTAAGTCAGAAGCGCTGGGTTTCTTCTTCTTTGAGGTTCCTATCTTGGCGGCTTTCCTTTCAGCCTTCTTGGTAAATCTCCGGCTTGTTTGGTAGATTCATGATCATATTTGGCTTTCCAGAAGTTATCATCGGCCTGTGGAAAGGGTGAAGGAATTATGAGTATAAAAAAGGTATAGTATAGCAATAAGTATTTGTTACGATTGATAACTTACTGCGGCAGCCGGGTTATTCTTGCAAAATGGAAGTAAGCCGAAGGCGTTGCTTGTCACAGTGCCTTCCTTCAGCAGTGACTGGGTCGTATCATCCACTATGTCATCTGGTAGGTCGTCAGGGCTATGGCGTAACGGATCATTCTTTTCACCTGTATAAGTACACATTAAGCCGGGACGGCGGCTTAATGGAAGTATTCGCCAGTGACCTGCAGACTCGGACCAGGTCGATGCCGCTTAAACCATTTCCCAAGAGAGCTTTAATCTTCTTGATGGTGGAATTGAGAGGCACGCGTTGCTCAAGGGTTGTCGCCTTGTCTCGGTAGCGGATGATTAGATTCAAGGCGCGAGGCACGAAAGTCGGGCAGAGGTTTTTCGTCACCGGAGAAGTGTCTCCGGCAGAGAACCACGTCTGGTTCCAAGATTTTGGGTGGCTCGGCAACTCAAAGATAAGGGAAAAGACAGCTCTCCGTCGCTGGATTGAGATGCCGCCAAGCTCAAGACCTGGGCTTCAGCACGCTTCATTTTGCCGGTTCATGTAAAAAGTTCCCCGAACAAAAGCAGACTTGGCTCCTCTCCTGTGCACAATTTCGCAGAAGACTTGAAAATTGCAAATATTTGACACGGAATTGGGTCCATGTCTTGAGGTCTAAGGTCAAAGAAATTTAGAACCTCTCTCAAGAATTTTTGAACCAGGAGGAGCAAATACACGCTCATATGATCCGTAAAAATTATTACTTCCCTGCTTTGGGGTGAGGCTTTTTCTTGAGATGGGTCAGGCACGGTAAGACATGACATCCTTCTTTGGTAGATGCCGGATTTTACAAACTCAGCTAGTTTGCTATTGGTAATTATGGATGGAACCCAATTGCAAGTTACAGGGCCTTGGTAGCCTTAGGAGCCATCACAGCAGAATTGGCCTATGGAAAAACAAGAAGATCCGTTCAACTTTAACCCGGGAGAAAAATCTTAATTATGTAAAGTGAAGCTTAATGAGGGGCCTAATGATATAAGGATGATCAGTAATAATATTTAAGCCGCTACAAGTATCAAGTGCAATTCAAAAAATTTCCGGGTCATGAGGAGCAATTAAGGTTCTGTCATTTACTTAAGCCGGACATCTTGAGCAAGCTTGTGTTTCAGGCATTTACCGTAAGAGGTTTTTTCCGGTGGTAAAAGCAAGTTTCACAAATTAGCAGCCTATTATTATTCAGATCAAAATATTGCTCGAAAAGAAAAAATTTCTAGACCTAAAAATCGACGCAGATGCATTCATAAGCTTGAATAAGGCCTTCATACGAGAGAAAGAGATCATTTTCAGTATCCAAGATAAGGGCAAAACAACTACCGCAGCTGTTTTATATCATTCTCGGATCGAAAGGGGCATCCGGGAGAGAAACTAACAAGGAGTTGGCTCTAATGGTGACGAATTACTGACGAACTCAAGAAGCTCTAATACAGATCTAGGCAGGGAAGGAAAGGAAACTTACAGTGTCCGGAGGAGCTACGGAGGTTCCCCGACATGTTTCTAGTCCGATTCGAGGTTGATGCGGCGGTTCGGTCGGTGAAGACGAGAAGCTTGGCGGCGGGCGGAGGAGCTTCGAGAGGAGGCAAGAGGAAGAAGACGACTGGAAGGGTGAAAATGAAACCTAGGTCGCGCCTATTTATAAGGAGAGCATAATCGAGACGACATGTGAAACGAGGAGATAAGAATTATTATCCAATGACCCCGACGCCGATTTCCGGAACGGATAATAAAGACAGAGATCCGCTAAGCGTCACGCGGAATAAAAAGGAAAGATGGCGCCATGACGGGTTAACACGGATCCAAAAGAGTGACGCTACTGGGCGGGTTAAAGAAAGTCTTTTTGTGCGATGTAAGATCGAAGATTTATGTTTAAGATTGACATGAACAGTTCAAATCAACGGGGCCTAATGTTGGGGATATAACTATTTGTGTAAGCTGCCTAGGAGGGGCCGGGTTACGTAAAGAGATTACGACGGAAGCCCAAGTCCAAGCATGAAGATGGCGTCTCAACCAAGGGGCTTAAGGCCCACAAAGTGCATTTAAGGCCGTTGCTAGTAAAACCGCCATAATGGCAAGACTTGTATCATAAGGTAGACTTGACTAGTCACCGAGCGAGACATTGTTTATAAGCCGGCGGGATCAGTAGGCTGCTGTGGCCAACCCGTGTATATAAGGGACGACCTGTTGGCGGCTTAGGGCAAGAAAGAACCAATCGATAACAGGGCATAGCTTATCAAGCTCCCTGTTCATCGAAACCTCAAGAAATACCAACCCAACTAGACGTAGGCTTTACTCTTCACCGTAAGGGGCCGAACTAGTATAAAAACCTCTCGTGTTCTTTGTCCCGATTAACCCCTTTAAGCTTCCTAGTTGCGATGGCTCCACGACTAAGTCCTTGCAAGAGGACATCTGCCGTGACAATTCCACGACAAGTTGTCTATCTATGAACATGCAAACATTACTAGTGCTACAAGTGATAACAGCAAACCATTTAAACAAACAGGGTATCAGAATGTAAATTACACGTGAATTCTGCTGCACCCTAGAAGTACATATGACCAGCTATCTACGTGCTTAAGTAGCTTTTTAAGTTCAGCAAACAGGTAATTCTTATCAAGAAGTATCAAACACATAGATAGGCGCAGTCTATAATAGGATTAACAAAGGCTATGGCATTATGTAATCAGTAGCAAACTAAATTAAGCCAAGCAACATAATTGAACAATTTTGCAATAAGTGGCTAACTAAATTCCAAGAAGCGGATAACTGAACTTACGCTAGCTCTTTGTACAGGCACACTGGAACTTCTTTTTCTCTTACAAGGTTCTACGAAGGAGTCCATGGCATCAATTGCTTGGATACGTAGTCCCAATACTTCTTTCTTCCCACACTGCATTGGTAAGTCGAATGGTTAATCTGGTAAGATGGTGCGTCCTTGATATGTTATATGAGGACGTAGTCGCACTAGTTGTAGCCACACATCACAATCGGCTTTTATCAGATATTTCATGCGATTACATTTGGCATATCGAGATCTAAGAAATCTACAATAGGATGAAAAGACCGCATCCTTCACATTATTGGCGAACTCAGTTCATAGAAACAAGCAATTCAACCATTCTGTGGGTAAATCAAAAGCGCCTAATCGAATATTTTCACTACCCTAATCATACACACAAAAGGGGCGACACCACCATAGGGCTGGTATGGGCAGCCGCCTCTGGTGGCTGGAAAGTGTGCACCTAGTTTGAGTCGCCCAGTTGGCCGAGGCTAGTTTTGTTCGCCCAACGCACAAGGCTGTGCAATGTAAAAATGAAGAAAAATGTTTCAATTTGGATGGGCCAATAACGTAAGTGCAAGGCAGGCCCTATAGCAGGCTCGCGGCCCAAACGAGCACCTTCCATATCGATCGACAACAAGAAAAATCCCAATTCGTTCGCTCAAGCCCCCAGTCTGGTTCAGTCCTAACCTATCTGCCGCTGGACAGACCGACACAACACTTCCTCGCACCCTCGTTGGAGGGCGATCTCCGGGCTTCAATCGAACGGAAGGACAAGAAGATGAAGATCCAACCCTGGGTGTAGCTGCGTGGAGGTAAGGCGGCAAGACGTGCATGGCATCGAAGCTTATGCAAAACAGACCGATTGCAGCTTCCAAGAGTAGCATGCTAACGAAAGCAGTGTACATCACATCCCTGATTATATCTAATTCAACTGCTCAATTTCTGGCCAATAGTTAAAGCCGACGTGTTGTAAAACTGCTTGTATGTAGGGAATCTATGAGAAAATGAAACCAATTTCTCGCTTATTTTATAACTCCCCAATCAATACCGAATCCATCAATCTGATGTATCTAATCAAGTTTCCGGTGCAAATATACAAGCTCATGTTGTTCTTGAGCCTCAAGTGTCTAATGAATGCATCGCTAATGAAGGATTTGATGCAAACATTTTATATGCTCTTGGTGATGAACATATAGTGTCTAATGAGGAATCTAATGCAAGCATTTTGCAAGCTCCCATTGAAGGATTTAGTGTCTAATGATGATCTGCTATGTTGAGAGAGACATAGAGATTTGCAGGCATTGATGACAAGCAAATTATAGTACATTTTCATGGCTTGAGGAAACATCGAGGCCATCTACCAGAAAGTCCCTCAGATCATGACAACGTAGCATAAATAGTTTTCTAACTGTTGTTTGAAACTATTGGCATACTTGTGCAGGATAGATATATTGATATGCAGTTTATGACCGGTTATAGGTGCAATTACACTTCGATATTTTCAGCCAGAGAACGAATAATTCAAGCAGGTACATACCATGTTAGTAGTCCTTGTACACCCTGTTGCATTTTGTGTTTTTTGGTGCTTGCATCATTTAGTGTTTTATAATCTGAACTACTTTGGATCATTAGCTGGTTTTCAAAGTGCATGTAGCTTCTCATTTCTCAAGTTATGTTGATTTCCGGAGTGCAAGTGCCTTCGTATTTTTTAAGTTAAATGTTCGCCCCTGGTAACTTGAATTCGTGGATCCGCCACTGCACACAAATCATACACGCATGCCAAGATTTAATTAAATGAAATGCAGGGACTTACGCTAGCTTGTTGTACAGGTTCACTGCAGCTCTACTTGCGCTTGGGATGTTCCATGTACAAGTCCATGTTACCACTTGCTTGGATGTGCAGGCCTTGTCTCCTTGCATCCCCCTCTGCATTTTTGACACGGCGAATGGTTGATCAAATAAGAGGAATCGACCTTGTCATTGTTGTACCGGAGGACAAATACTTACAAGGTTATACGGGTGTGCAGGATGTGTACCAGATCCTGTGAAGCGCTTGTCATGCTTCGCTAAAAATGGTTTTGCTTGTTTGAGATGATATCTCCGTAAGAAATAAGAGTTAAAGTCGAGTTGCATAGGCGTGTAAGCTAAGAGAGCAGTGAAAGGATATCCAAACATCCTCAGAACAGTGCACAAGGGAGTGATGTGTGGATACCTAGTTCGGGCCGGCGTTTGGGCATGCTCGCCTAGCTAGAGTGCGGGTCACTCCAGAGCCGTTGAGGATGATGCACTGGCATTGGCTGGCCGCGCACGGATGCAGATCTTGTGTGGCAGCGAGCGCTACGATGCGGTGACGAGACCGTTGGTGAAGCCCCAACGGCCTCGGGGGGCGGAGGTGCGATGATGTGCTCGGTGAAGTAGCCCCAGTGAGGTGGGAGACGGCGTCGGTGAAGCGCACCTGATGCGGTGGAAGTCGGTGTCTGTGAGGCATGTCAGATGCAGCGGCCGACGTTGTCGGTGGACCACCCGGTGCGGTGGACGAGGGCATAGATGAGGTAGCTCCGGTGCGATGGTGAAGCGCGACCGTCGTCTTCGTCGTCGTCGTCCAGCACAAAGGTGGGGAAAGAGACGAGACGAGGGGCGATTTAAACTTTGCTTGGGTTGGCGGCGAATTGGGGATTTGAGCAATCTGGGCGCGGAAGGGGACGGTGGAGAAGGGAGATTTTGCAGGGCTGGAATTGGGCCGCCAGATATTTCAATCCGAAACATGGAAGCGCAAACTTATTTTGTCGCCATCCTTTTATGGGGGGAGGGGAGGGAGGGAGGGTGGGTGGGGCTTTGTTGTTTTAAAGGCACTCCGCCTTTGGGTCACTAACATGTGGGCCAGCCACCTGTTGGGCCCACATGTCATAGACACAAAGGTAGGTGTCTTAAGGCACCGAAGCATCGTCCTCGTGGGTGGCTGGGTGCTAAGCCATCGTACGGCACACGCGACCACCACGACACGACCCTGGTTTGCCTGGTGTGCCTACGTTTGAGAGGAGATTTGAGAATGCAAACGAATCTTCTTTCATTTGAAAACGAATCTGTATGTATTACCATGCCCATGTTTCCCTTGCAAATAAATAGTCATTCGAAACAAGATACTATAAATTAATTAATGAGTTATTTGAAAAAACCCGAAATGGTATCCACGGTATCCACACTAACGTGAATTAGAGTGTGTGTCACATAATTAGTTATTTGAATTAGAGTGTGTGTCACATAGCGATCTCCAATTCTAACATGGATTTCGCATTTCACTGTATCCACGCTACTTTTTTAATACAAATTCATATGTATATGATGAACACCATGGTAGTGAGAAAACTTTTGGATGGATTCAAACATATGACCTACAAAAATAGCACAACAATCGAGTCAATGTCAATTTTTCCAAACCTAGTATGGCATGAATTCGAAATAATTACCCATATGCATGGTCCATAGTTCAAATCTTACAATGTACACGGAATTGAAACATCGATATTAAGTCTAGTACTATCTACATTCAAATGTTGTTTTTAGCGCCTCAAAGACACACGCTACATACTTCTTGTATCAGTCAATCTTCCTCTCCTAACCACCTTAGGAAGCTATCGGTTTCCGAAACACGTTTATTCTTTCTCTCCATGTTTCGATCTCTAACTCTCTGAACTATAGAACCCCCCTTTTCCCACTCTGTTACCAAATGTATTTACCTCACACACCCGCCATTGCACCCCATGCCGAGCTCTCTCTCTTTCTCCCTCCCACCCTCTCTCGCTAGATACATGCATTGCCTATCTAGACCCCAACCTCTGGTGCGCACGCACACACGTTGTCTGTCTAGGTCACTCCCTCGAGAACATCTCACTATTTCTTCCGCGCGGCGGGCCACACTCGCTCAATCTCGCTCTCTTTATCTGAGTCTCGGTTAACCTCATTTTCTTTCACACACAAATGATATATCTCCCTGTTCGGGCCTCAATCGACACACTTTATACTCTCTCACGCAGATTATCTATCTAGGCCAGTCCATCCAAGCCGCTTCACTCTTTTCGACCTCATGGCAGGCCACGCTCACTCAATCTCTCTCTCCTCCCTCTCTCTCTCTCTCTTTGTATGTCTCGATTGAGCTCGCTCTTTCTAACACAAACGATATATCTCCATGTTTGGAGCCCAATTCGACATATATTCATATTGTATACTCTCTCACGCACATTGTTTATCTAGGTCACTCTCTCCAACTCAGATCACTCTTTTCGATCGCAGACGACCCACCCACACTCGCCCAATCTCTCTCCCTTTATATATGTAATCGATTGACCTTGCTTCCTCTCACGCACAGAATATATCTACATGTCATGGATCGGATCATCTCTCAAGCTCTATCTTACAGCCCTCACCCCTTCCCAAAAGCTCACTGACAATATCTCTCCGTGAGCATATATATCTTTTCAATGAATGCCGACCACACTCACTTTGTCTCTCTATCTATATGTCTCTCGATTGACCTCGCTTTCTCACGCCCGTATCTTCCACACATTGAAGCTATTTCTCCATCCTCGCAAAGCTAGAGCTATTTACATTGCGAGGGGGACTCCAACCTTGGATTAATTTGTGTAGGCATTTATTCCGGTGGTAGATTATATTTTCATAGCATTCGGCCCACAACTACTCCAAACACCGTAACAACCCCCGCACCTCCCCCAATTGATTTCCCTCTGGCTCGGTCATCACTCTCTCGCACGTCCTTTCTCGCCTTCAACGTCGCACCATGGTATTATTGCAAAAAACTCTGATTATTACAAATAAGCTACGAAACTACACACCGATAGTCCACTTGGAATGAAACAAATTTCGACCCACAAATTAAAGTGCCACAAACTAGACACCGAGGGGCCCACATGTCATGAAACTAATTTGGACCCATATACAAATTAAAAAATAAAGGACAAGGATCGAACATGCGACCAGGGCCTTCAAGCCGCACGTCAATAGGCAACATACGTAGAACAACAATGTTTGTTGTACCCCCCTTTGTTCATATAATGTTTTTATATTACCACAACCTATTTAATGGATAACATGTAATATTTTTTTAGTACATTAGTGGGATCGGCTCGTTAGCACATACTATTCGCCTTCACTTACAGGTGGGTTCCATGTGTGCTCTCTCTCTCTCTCTCCTCCCCTTCTGCGTTTAGACGCACATGCAAACACGAAGAACTCGCGGCGATGTTGCCGTTGACCATATCAGGACGCGTTCACAAGTTACGGCAGTTTCACATACTAGTAGTACCAGTCAATGTGTACGTGCATTTGCACGTTAATTTGGAAGTGTATTAAGTGCATGCGGATATTAAGTAGGATATTATTTGCGTGTTATTATATGATTAGCACTATTTTTGGCATGAAATGAACTGCACGCTAAACGTGTTGAACGCTCGACATTGAAGCATTCTAGGTCATTGGATGAGAAGGAATACATGTGGCTTGATGACGTTTTATATTTAATTTGATACGGCTCTAGCAGAACATTCAATCGATCAAACCATAGATCTCATTCGATCGACTTGACTTTTACATTCATACGACGATCGATCTAAAATAAATGAAAATGATAAACGCTCGAATTTTAAGCATGGCAATCGAACGCGTTTTCATGGCAAATTTAGATTACTGGGCGGTGGCGGGGCGTCTTCGCGGTGGGAAGGGCTCCTGCTGCCGTACTCTGTCGTGCCATCGTCCGACGACCGACGGGCGACGGCGATGGCGGTGTCTTACCGCGATTGTTGGCGTACTCACGGACGTTGGCCCTAGCTTCAAGGAAGGCCACAATGTTCGACTTCGGCCTGTGAGCGAGTCAACGGGCGGGAGGAGGCGATCGCATTGGTGCAAGGAAGCGGTCGACGGCGCCATCCATGCCGCCGAGGGGGCACCGCACTAGCAAGGACAAAGCGGCCGCAACGCGCCGGCGGAGACATTCATGTGCATCGGCACCGACTGCGGTGCGCACGCCACAGACGCCAGTAAGCGCATGACATTGCGCAGTGCACGCCAAGACGCGGCACCGTGCATCGGCGGCGATTGGGCACGCGCCAGCGCCGGCAGGTGCACGGTGCGTGAAAGTCGGCGGGGACCTCGTGGAATCCCGTGGCATCAAGCTTGATGGCTACAATGTCGCGGCTCCCAGCCCATCAATGCCACGGGATGGTATTTGGCGAAGCGTGGGCGACGGGAGCCGGAATGGGAGCGGGGACAGGCGCGGCGTCTTCCCGCAAGGCCGGTTCAAGCTCGTCCCAAAGCGCCTTATGTTCTTGAGACTCGCTCGGGTGTCTTCCTCGAAACTGGAAGACTAAGGGCAGACCATCGTGATGCGGCATGGCGACGCTTAGGTCAGGCTGGTTGGAGGTAGACGGCTGTGGAGAATCAGAGAGGAAGAGAGAAGATTGTAGCGATATCGGGTAGTGCCGGGTTGATTTTAAAGCTGTTGGCTGGCGACATTAAAAGTGGGAGCGCTTGGGACGAAGGTGGGCGGCGGAGTTTGGTCAAAGGCTCACCTCCCGGTGAGCTCGCTAGTGAATGCTCAGACGCTTCCCTCGTCACCCGGGCGCTCTGCTCAAGACGCTTCTCCCGTCAACTCACATGCTTGCTCAGACGGCACCTGCCGATGAGAAGCAGGACTCGTGGCAGCACGTAAACACCCACGGTTTCAATAGTGAAAGCGTTCGCCTTAACGTGACAGGTCTTTGTTCCAAAATACCTTGGATCTTTATTTGTGCAACTTGTCATAAGCAGCTTGTCTCAAATTGAAGAAAAAAAATCATGAAGGAATATTTGTGCCATATCACGTGACCATGCTCAGTTTCATGAATTTCTGGTCACTTTTGGATTTTCTGAAATTTAAAATCCAGTATTCGAAACAACATCATAACGTGCATCATGCAATAAATTTTCAAGCGATACAGCTGTCCTGTTCTATTTCTTAAGAAAGGATTTGGTCAAACATTTTGCTTAGTTAGATTTCAGACAAGTTATATATCCAGAGTAAAAGGATAATCCGTCCGTACCAGTGGATTGCCTGATATATTAACTCTATTTTTAGGGGCCCCTGATATATTAACTCAAGTAGTACTAGGCATGAACAAACGGGCTCAATTCTGTGCTCATCCTGGTGTAGTAGTAGTAGTACTAGGCAATGCAGTTGACGGATGACCTTGGGGAGCGGCGACCGAGGGAATTGAACCATGCTCGGCACGGTAGGTAACATTGTCTAGTTACTAAATCATCCCTCCATTGTTCATCGGTAGTCATTATGGACCGGTGACATGAGGGGAATTTCCTAGGGCTGGAATTCTGGCCGCCAGATATTTCGACTCGAAACGCGGAGGCTCGACTGGTTGGGGTTGGCTAATGTGCGTACCACGCACGCCACCAGAAGGACACAAGCCGGGTTTTTTTGAGGATCAACACGAGCCAAGGTCTGGCTGGTACGCCGTTGGGTACCATTCGAGAATATGAAAGGAATCTTTTAAATTGCCGAACAAATCTATGTGTATTACAATGCCCATATTTTCCTTGCAAATGTAGTAATCTCGACGTGGTAATTGATTTATGACGAGTTCTTGAATTAAAGTGAGTTTGTGATATAGTGATCTCAACGTGGATTTCACATTTCATGGTATCCCTAGTAAGTTTTTCATTGCAAATTCAAATTTAAAAGATGAACAATATGGTGGTGAGAAAAACTTTGTATGTATCAAGCATATGCCCCCCCCCACACACACACGCTAACACAACAACAATCCAATAAGTATAGTGCATCTATTTTTCCAAAACATGCATGTATGACACGAATTCAAAAATACTCCTTCCGTTCCTAAATATTAGTCTTTTAGAGATTTCAACAAGTGACAACATACGGAGTAAAATGAGTGAATCTACACTCTAAAAGATGTCTATATACATCCGTATGTGCCAGTCCATTTGAAATCTCTAAAAAGACTAATATTTAGGAACGAAGGGAGTAAAATGTAAGACATGCATGGTCCTCAATTCAATATTTGAAATGAACAGGAAACTGAAACATGAATATTAAGTCTAGTACTACAATACATGCAAATGTTGTGTTTAGGCGGAGCTATGTAGATTGTCGGGGGTTAACCCCTCGACCTTAGATGAATTTGTGAAGCTCTCTTTAGGATTGTATAGATTATATTTGTCCCCACCCTAGCTCCCACACACCGATTGGTTGTGCACCCCTCCTCCCCGAGATAATATCATCTCGCCCACCTTAGATGCTATATGCTGATATGAGTTGCTTGGAGCTTGTAGATCTGAGATATAGCAGCTCACGTGACGTCTTAATATTTTTTTACAGGAAATCTTAATGAGTTTGAGAATTGCACACAATTTGTAAGAAAACTACTCAGATGCCCTTGGATCCCATATCCAACGACCTCGAAGCTCGTATCATCGTATCATCTAAGATGAAGGAGGACATCATATTCTCCTGTATGTAAGAATATCATGTGCTACCACACCTTAGATGCTTTGGTGATAAAGCTCTTGAGTCGTTGATTTGTGACCCAACACCTCCTCGGTGGTTTGAATGGTTTTTGCGAGAAAAGCCCCAAAGAGTTCAGCCATCGCTACAAGCACAAAGACCGCTCAGATGCCATTGGAACTCAGATCAAACGACCTCGAAGCTCAGATCACCGTAGCATCCAAGCCGCGAGAGCACCTAATGTTTTCTCAGACGAGTGAATATGAGGTGCTCCTCAAGACCGTAGATTCTATGGTGATCACGAAGTTCATGAGATCTAACGGCCCATAGTAGGAGGTTTGAATGTTTTTGCCATATCGGCCGAGAGTTTGGGAATTGCTAGAAAGTATAAGTACTACGCATGTGCCATCTCGATCACAGATCATACGACCTAGATGCTCAGATCACCGTGGCGGCTAATTAAGATGCACGGGAGCACCTAATATGAGCAACGGAGGCCGTTGGATCCAAGATGCAGCGGCACACACGAGGCCTGAATGTTTTATTTGCAAAAAAACCTTTGGAGAGTTTGGAAATTGCGCATAATTACAAAGACTACTCCCAAGCCATTCGATCTCACTTCCAACGATGTAAAAAATTGTATCCAAGGTTGTTAGAATCGCGATTCTGTTATACGATTCTACGACTTTACGATCCAAACTTACCCATCTGATTCTACAATTTTAGTTCATAAAATCTATGTTTCTACGATCCTGGTAGTGAAGATTCTATGATTTACGATTCTACCATCAGAGCTCCGATCCGATTCAAAATCGCGATTCTGACAACCTTGCTCATATCACCATAGCATCTAAGATGCGGGGTGGATGTGATATTCTATGCCATTTTCATTTTTGTTCATAAACTTGCAAAATACGTGTAACTCGTGTCGCATTTGTCTAATCGCATAAAGTGTTTGTTCAAAAAAACCATCCTACACTGAAATATCGAAACAACACACGGGGGTCCCACTTGTCAGTGATCAAATTTGGACCTAAAACTAACAAATCTGAAAGACGAGATTCGAACTGGGAACCTGGACTATAAAGCGTAAGTCGATAGCCTGAAACAACAACGGTTGTTGGCTTTGTCCCATAACTTGATTTTATACAGTATTACGTTGAGTAGAGTAGAGGGAGTGCCTCGTCAACACGTGCATGACCGTTGACTCACTTACTGGTGGGTCCCAGGTCTGTAATCTCTCTCTCTCTCCATCGCCTAACCTTTAGACGCATGGGCACACACGTAAGAGCGGCGCTTAGCTTGCCCTCGGTGTTATTATAACTAAAAAAAATCTTGGAAAATAGAAGAATCGCCTAGAACAAGAGACGTTGTGGCTGGTCGAGATGGAGCTGACCACACCTATCCTCCGTGCCACGTTAGCATGATGAAGCTGTGTGGCTAGTGGGGTGTTATCGACCGACTGGGTGGGTCTCGGGGTCGAACCATAGGTACTACTGCGTCTGATATATTTTTACATGCACATTTTTCCTCCATGCCGAGATGTGGCACACCCTACCGCGCGGTTTCGGGGTCCTCCCGGGTGGTGCAGGCATATATTCTTCCTTCTTTGAGACGTGACGCCTCTACCACGCGCTTTTCTGGGTCCTCCTCGGTCGTAGCATCAAGCAAGCAAATGAGTCATCAAATCACGAAAGACCACCTTTCCGCCGAAAGTACATCAGTGAAGCACGATGGCTAGCTAGTTGGGCTAGTGCGACCGATTATCTAGGCTGATGCCACATTTGTTTTTCACCCTTTTTTATCTCCTTGCCGGCACGTAAATTTAAATATCCACCGCGGCGTTGCTCTAGTCTTTGGGTGCGGCAGGCGTGACAGGATTTTAATTTTTTGATTGACGGGAGCAGGCGCGGCAGGATTTTTAATTTTTCGATTGAAGGGAGCAGGCGCGGCAGTAATTAGTCACAATGACTCCGCCTGTAAAACCCACTACTCTCTGATGTGAGAAGTTGTCGACTGGTGTTTTCCCATGGAAAACCAAAAGATTCCCTGCTCCTCGGCTGGCTCCCTCGGCCTTCCCGTAGATTGCATTACCTTTCACCAAGCTTTGGCCTTTTGCTTCCTCTCCCATTGCTTCTACACGGTGCCATGGCGGCGCAGCAGATCACGGAGTCTGAGGTGAGGCACCTGACACAGGAGCTTGAGGCCAAGGATGCAGAGCTCAGGGCCAAGGACGTGGAGCTCCGTGAGCTCAAGGAGGAAAGGACTGCCATGCTCCTCTGTTATGTGCGGGAGTTCACGGAGCTTCAAAAGCGGCAAAGGCCCACCACAAAGATGCTCGAGGCGTCGGCGGCGTTGCTTGCGTAAAGCGGGAGATACGATAGGCCGTGTGGAGGCGGCCAGAGCGCGAAAGCAGCCGACCGTGATGAGGTCCCGGATCGCCTCAGCCACTTTGAAAGATCGTGGATGACGCCTAGAGGGGGGGGGGTGAATAGGCGCTTTAAAATAATTACGGTTTAGGCCTGAACAAATGCGGAATAAACCTAGCGGTTAATTTGTCAAGAACAAAACCTACAACAACTAGGCTCACCTATGTGCACCAACAACTTATGCTAAGCAAGATAAACAACTAGGTGATAGCAAGATATATGACAAGAAACAATATGGCTATCACAAAGTAAAGTGCATAAGTAAAGGGCTCGGGTAAGAGATAACCGAGGCCAGCTGGAGACGACGATGTATCCCAAGTTCACACCCTTGCGGATGCTAATCTCGTTTGGAGCGGTGTGGAGGCACAATGCTCCCCAAGAAGCCACTAGGGCCACCGTAATCTCCTTACGCCTCGCACAATGCAAGATGCCGTGATTCCACTAAGGGACCCTTGAGGGCGGTCACCGAACCCGCATAAATGGCAACCCTTGGGGCGGTCACCGAACCTGTCCACTTTGGCAACCCTTGGGGGCGGGCACCGAAACCCGTCAAATTGCTCGGGGCGATCTCCACAACCTAATTGGAGACCCCGACGCTTGCCCGGGGCTTTACACCACAATGATTGAGCTCCGAACACCACAAAGGTTGGGGCTATCTCCCCAACGACACCATGAAGCTTCACCACAATGGAATATGGCTCCGAGGTAACCTCAACCGTCTAGAACGCCCAAGCACCCAAGAGGAACAAGCTAAAGGGTACCAAGCACCCAAGAGTAATAAGCTTCTCAACTTGTAACTTCCACGTATCACTGTGGAGAACTCAAACCGATGCACCAAATGCAATGGCAAGGGCACACAGAGTGCCCAAGTCCTTCTCTCTCAAATCCCAATCAAGCAACTAATGCTAGGGGAGGAAAATGAGAGGAAGAACAAGAAGGAGAACACCAAGAACTCCAAGATCTAGATCCAAGGGGTTCCCCTCACATAGAGGAGAAAGTGATTGGTGGAAATGTGGATCTAGATCTCCTCTCTCTTTTCCCTCAAAAACTAGCAAGAATCCATGGAGGGATTGAGAGTTAGCAAGCTCAAGAAGGTCAACAATGGGGGAAGAACACGAGCTCAAGAGATAAGGTTCATTGGGGAAGAAGACCCCTTTATAGGTGGGGAAAATCCCAACCGTTATGCTCACAGCCTCACACCGAAGCGGTACTACCGCTCCAGGAGCGGTACTACCGCTAGGGCGGTAGTAGCCCTTGAAACACAACAGCGAGGAGGCAAAAGGCGGAAGAACCGTCGCCGAGCGGTAGTACCTTCTTGACCTCACGGTACTACCGCTAGGTGTAGCATTACCATCGCTAAGGGTAGCGGTACTACTGCTTATGCAGCGTATTAAAAATTACATCCTCGCTACTTCCGCTGAGCAAAACACGAGATTTTGGTCCGAGCGGTACTACCGGCCAGAGCCGCTGGTAGTAGCTTGCTCGAGCGGTACTACCGCTCAGAGCTGTGTAGTACCGCTTCAAGGGCGGTACTAAAAATTACATCCGCAGCAGCCCCTTATAAGGACACCAAAACCGACACAACTTCAAGAAGCGGACTCGAATTCGACGAAACCAAGTTTGTTGGAAAGCTAGCGACAAGGGCTAACACAATCTTGATAGAAATAACAATAATAGGCAAATGAGAAAAGGCCCAAAAGAAAATGGTGAGAACCCTTCCTCGTATAAGACCGGTAAAATCTCCAACACCGAAAACATCATAGAAGACGCATGCAAACTCCGTTTTCGATGAACTCAAGCTTGTCATCAAGATGATCATAAGCTCTAAGACTCACAAAGAGAACCAAACAAGAACCAAGAAACATGATGCAAGGATGCAATGGTTTGAGCTCTCGATTTAACGAGCGATACGATCAAGCTACTCACTTGAGAGCCCCCCTTGATAGTACAGTTATCGATCCTATAACCCGGTCTCCCAACTACCACCATGAGACCGGTAAAATAGAAAACCTATCAAGGGCAAACCTTTGCATTGCACATGATCCACTTGAGCTAGATGATGACGATCTTGTCCTCCTCAAGATGGACCACCTTTCTTGATTGCGTTGGGTCGATGGAGACTAGATGATTGCTCCCCCATACTCCACTATGGGTGAGCCGCTCTTCGGCGGATCTTCACAAGTCCATTGACACCACAATGGATGGCAAGCTTCAAGCACTTGATCTCTTCTTGATGCTCCACATGAACTTGCACACGGCAATCTTGATGACGATCACCACTTGATGTCATCCTTTCCATGGGTTGTATGATATCTTCCTTTTGACGCAAGCCCATGGACACGTACCTAACCCCACGTAGACTCTCACATAGACCATCGGTTAGTACACAAAGTGCAATGGACAATGCTTACCATACCATGGGATCACTTGATCCCTCTTGGTACATCTTCTACGCTTTGTGAGTTGATCAACTTGATTCACTCTTGACTTAGTCTTGATCAGCCTTGAATCTTTCCAACTCTCTTAGGTTGGATTATGTCTAGAAGGAAAACATGAATGATCACACAATCTTCTTCTTCAAGACATGCTTGAAATAAGCTCAACACTCACATGACCAATCTTTGGATAATTCCTTAATAGCACCTTGGTCAACCCATAAACTCCTTGAAACCAACACATGGACTTCAAGAAATGCCTATGGAAAAATCCTTCAAATATAACTCAATGCAACCATTAGTCCATAGAGAATGTCATCAATTACCAAAACCACACATGGGGGCACCGCATGTCCTTTCAATCTCCCCCATTTTGGTAATTGATGACAATCACTTTCAAGAGAGTTTATATAAGGAATTATGCATCACCATGCAATGCAACAACCAATAATGCATGCGAAGGAGATGTGCATGCTTAGGAACAAACCAAAGCCAGAAGAGACAACTCTCTAAACTTCTCCACAAAACTCTCTGAAACTTCTCCCCCATTGGCATCGATTGCCGAAATGGGCTACAAGCTTAGAAGGCAAATATAAAATGTGTTCCTCCATAAATTGTGTATTTCTCAACAAGAGAGTGGAATGCAATACACACATCCAACGGTAAATACTTGGAGGAAGACAAACTATATTGAGGCCCAAAGATTGCAAAAGGAAGATATGCCACAAAGACATAACAAAGAGAGAAACAAGCAATCAAGCAATCAAAAGATACCTATTGAAGCAAGCTATCAAAAGATACCAATTGAACCAACTAGGCCAATGATCCTACGAGCCACATGAATAAAGGATATAATGATAAGAGCATAGCAGTGTTCTAAAGAAACTAGAGAAGCTCCCCATGATTAGTGCACATCAAGAATTTTGTATCTGGATACAAAGTGCACAAAATAGGATCATAGCTCCCCAAAATCAATAGAAACTTACAACAAGTGCAAGAGAGCATATAGGAAACTAAGCCTAGTACTTGCAACAAACACATGGTTGAGCAACAAGTAAGAGAGGCAACTTAAGAGTGGGCTCAACCAAAAGATGTGTGTGAGTCAAGGCAATGCACTTGAGAAGACTAATGTATGTAAGAGAATTAAGCATCAATAAAGTCTTGAAAGAATGAGGCACGGTGCAAGGCCTATCATTCCCACACATAACTAGAAAATGGGTTCACAAGCTTACTAATAAGCATATAGAGAACCTATGCTTGTGACAACCCCGGTGAAGATAGAAGATGAAAGGCTCATCAAGACGAGGGATACCAATTAAGATGGCAAAAACCTCGTAAAGATAAGCATGAGGAAAATAATCTTCACCACACAAGAGTGCATCAAGATGCAACGATAGAAGACACACGACTCAAGGCAAAAGCTTTCACGGAGCCACCAAAGAAATAACATAAGAAAGACAAGGTGGACGTGGAAGAAAGGATATCATCTAGATATGCAACTTCTCTCAAGTGTATAAGATTCTAGGTAGACGAAATCATGATGATATATATATATCTACAAAGAAGGATGTACACCCGAAATAGTTACAACACGAAGGAACAAGATATCCAAAAGGAAGTCATACATATACCAATAAGATATTCGCTTGGAAGCATAGCACATGGCTAGATATGGTCTTATAGTATATAAATGAATTCCTACAACACCCATCAAAGACATCACAACTAGCAACATGAGATCATCGTTGAGATGCTTTGAGAAAGGAAACAAGTATCACAAGATGGAATGAAAATCATGCTAAGATGCAACCTACACAAGGTTGAATGCTAGAAAAGAATGCATGAAGAGATACTAGTTACAGAGATATCATTGGAAGGATGTAGTAGATACCAATTAATGGTAGGTAGTAGTTCATTGATCATCCTAGCTTGACTCCAATTAGCACATGATGACACCACCTTGCTTGTGAGTGAGCCGAGCATCCAATGCATCTCCAATTGTTCCTAGAACAACAACACAAACAAAATGGTACCCAAACTCATTGGGACCAAAGAGTTAGAGAACCAACAATACATAGGACAACCTCCACATAAATATGTGCATATAGATATGAAAATGAATTTCATGCACATCTCATCCAATTTGATACTTGGTGGAGTTTCCCCTATATATTGGGTCCAAGAAAGAAAGCATGCTAAAAATACTACATCATATTAATATGCATGCTCAAGACTTTCAAGAACCGATACCAAGTGACAAAGAAAAAAAACAAGTGAAAAAAAGATACCAAATGAATAAATCATCACTTGGAGGATATCCATAAAAGAACATCGAGGAATGAGATATCGGTTGATACACACTAAAAAAGATCTAGTGCATTATAGAGAATTTGCATTTGAATACAAAATGCACAAGATGGGATCACCACTTTCACTATATCTAGAAAACACTAGACAAGATCAAGAAAATAACAAGATCCACAAGTGGTATGGAAGACAAAGGGAGTTGATACAATCCTGGGCAATAGATAAGGCAAATAAAAGCAAAGGCCAATGTAGAGATCATCAAAAATTTCTACCACACATAAGTGAGTACCAATTGTCAAAAGACAAGAAGTATTTGGAAATGATTCCCGTTGGTAGATAGCAAGGGTATCTGACATCATCTTCACACCAAACAAAAAGCAAATTGCAACTTGTAGAGCTAACATGCCACCTAGGAACAAGATAATTTACAATATCAATTCTAGGTGACAATATCTCAAATGTACACATTTTCTAGGCTAGTAATATACACATAGCATATTACTCCCCCATAATGTGATACCAATTAAAGATAAACAAGAGGCAAAATAACGATCCAACAAGAGATAATTAATGGACAATTTAGAATTTGAATTTCTCATCGTAAGACATACCACATAGCGACTAGATAATATTGAAATATCAATACTAGATGGTATTAATCATGTACACACATATATAGGATTGTGAGGTGCACAAAGCACATCACTCCCCATAATGGGATATTCCATTAATCTCTCACAAGAGCCAACTAAGAAATGAACAAGATGCAAAAGGCTCAATGCATGAAACACACGTACATGATGTGCAAACCAACACACACGTACTTGATTGCTCAAGATAATCAAGTTGGAAGGATAACATATACAAACACATGCAAGAAACAAAACCAAACATGCAAAGGGGTAAGTAACTATCAACGTAAACACTTTAAGCACGAGTTACCGCATGGAGGAACATTGCATATAAGATAGAAACTTGATAATCCAAATAACTTGGCTTGGGACAATTAGAATGATGAAGTCCCCTTAATTCTTCATAAAGTAGCCAAGTCTCCAATGCCCTCCAACAACACCTATTGATCAAGTTTGAGCTAGTTGGTCGCCAACCAAGTTGGGTCCTAAGAGGTTAGTCACAATAGGCTTGGCTACCCAAATGGTTCTTTGCTTCAAACCACTTTGAGTACCAACAAACTTGGCAACCACATTGCCAACCTTATCCTTCCCAAGAGAATAGACATCATCAATAATAATTGGGTTGGATAAGTTACCACTTGTGCATGAAGAAGCGAGGTGACCTTTCTCACGACATAGGTAGCAACGTCTACTCTTCACTTTCTTCTCACTTGATTTCTTAACTTGAGAAACATTAGCTTGAGTCTTCTTGGGAAGAGGCCTTTTTTAAACTTGAGGTTGAGCATGAGAATGCACTTGTAGCCGCTTCCCTTGTTGCTTGTAACTAATGGCCTTCTTCTTCAATGGGCAAGATCTAACATGATGCCCTTCAACTTTGCACTTCAAGCAAATAATCTTGGCGAACTCTGGACTTGTTTTGGCCCTTCTTGTTGTTGATCTTGGACTTCTTCTTCTTATTGGAGTTGAATCCAAGTCCACCTTTTGTCATTGGGGATTTTTGTACACTCAAGATATTGTTGAGTGTGGCCTTCCCTTCATGACACTTCTCCAAATCTTTCTTCAAAGAAGTGACTTGGGCCTTGAGCTCTTTGATTTCCTCTACATGGTTAGTCTCAACACAAGCACTAGAGGAAGTATAAGCTTCATCGTTAGAGCAAGAAGGCAAGGAAAGCAATTCATCACAAGATGTACCAACGTTATGCATGGATGAATCGCGAGGACTAGCACAAGGCAATATAGCATTTTGACTAAAAGTAGTGCCAGTGTCCACATGAGGCTCACTACATGTTACCTTAGCAATCATGGCCTCATGAGCTATCTTTAGCACATTATGGGATACTAGAAGATCATCATGAGAGCTTGAGAGCTTTTCATGGCTTTCTTCCAATTTCCCATAATTGCTAGATAGCAACTCAAGTTGAGCCCGTAGCTCAACGTTCTCCTTTAAAATGGATGCTTCACAAGAAATAGAGTTAGTAGCACAAGCATCATCATTAACAACAAGAGGAGAAGGCAACTTGGCAAGCTCTTTTAAATAAGAAGCTTCAAGTTGAGCATGAGACTCGGTGAGTTTGATGACCCTTGAGCCATTTTCGAGGTGCTCAAAATCCTCAAGGAGTCTAGCATGAGCAACTTCAAGCTTAGCATTTTTAGCTTCAAAAACATTGGCCACCTCAAGAGCTCTATCATGAGATTCCTTCACTCTAGATAACTCTAGAGCAAAAGTCTCCTCAAGAGATTCCTTGGTAGTTTGTTCAAGTTCAAGAGCTTGAGAGAGGTCCGCAATCTCATTAGCGTAATCACACTCATGACCTTCCATTTTATCAATGGTGACCTCATGCTCCTCAAGACGAGATTCCAACTCATCAATATATTTCTTGCCCTCAATAGCAATAGGAATGATTTCCATGAAGTTGGAACGAGCAATTTTATTCTTAAGAAGAGCTTTAAAAATTATATCCCCATTAACTTTTAAGGAGGCAACATCATCATTCTCTTCATCATAATCGACATCATCATCACTCTTGCCATCATCAATATTATCACAAGATATATTGGGATTCAAAGTGGGAGATACCTTTGAAGCCTTCGCCATAAGGCAAAAGGCAATAGATGATGATGTGGGATCCCTTGAAGCACCATTCAAGACCACATCTTGTTCCATGGAGTGTTGGGTTTCTCTACATTGTTAGCACAACAACTCGAGGAAATACATGCATTTTATCATGGCAACAAGACATAGCAAGCATATCATCATGAGATTTAGTCAAGAAATTTGTACATGATATGCAAGGACTATCAACACAAGCATGTGAAACATTTGGAGTGCTTTCAAGTGCTAGAGTCCAAAGATGAAGCATCGCAACAAGAATGTGATGAAGGATTATCAAAACTAAGCCCACTATCATCATTGCAATGAACACCACTACTCACCATGTCATTACCTTGTGGCAAACCACATGTAGGTGAAGTAGAAGAAGTTGAGAACACAACACGGCCGGAGGTGGATGGAGAACAATCATCCCCACAAAACTTGGACACGCCATATTTATCTTGAAGCTTTGTCCACAACTCATGAGCATCCCGGAAAGGCATGAGTTGAAATATAAATACATTGCTCAAAGCATCGAAAAGCACATTAGAAGCTTGAGCATTGAGATAAGAGTTTTTCTCATCCTCTAAAGATAATCTTTGGGGATCTTTTAGAGGAGAAAAACCCATATCTACAATTCGCTCTAAATTTGGGTCCATGACCCTAAAGAGATTAAGCATCACGAATTACCCAAACATCAAAATTTGTGCCATCGAAACTAAGAGTGTCGAGAATCCTAATCCCCTAGTCGACATCTTTACTCTCTAGGCGGTTAAGCCTAACAAAGAGATAAGAGGCTCTGATACCAATTGAAAGATCGTGGATGTCGCCTAAAGGGGGGGTGAATAGGCGCTTTAAAATAATTACGGTTTAGGTCTGAACAAATGCGGAATAAACCTAGCGGTTAATTTGTCAAGCACAAAACCTAAAACAACTAGGCTCACCTATGTGCACCAACAACTTATGCTAAGCAAGATAAACAACTATGTAGCGACCCGACCTCAGACGGTCAAGTCTCTGTGTTTCCGTGTCATCCCTGGATCAGTAATGCTGACACACACAGTACTCGAAGGATTTATAACAGAGTAGCAATCACACACTTATTACATCGAATGTCTCAAAGAGAACTTAATACAATAATATGGCTTAAGGCCATCTAATACGATAACAAATGGAAGGCTTGGAAGATAAAGTGAGTCCATCAACTCCAACGGCATAGCTGAGCTGCACGCAGCAACGACCTATCGAACCTTACTCCTCGTTCAAAAAAGTCTGCAACATAATATGTTGCAGCTCGAGAACGGGTCAAGACATGGAATATCTTGGCAATGTAACACAATAGAGCAATAATGTAATAAGGCTACCACTACATGCATATTTGGCTAGTGGAAAGCTCTCACGATTACGCTTTTGCGGAAAGCCAATTTTCCCTATATCAAAGGAATATATTTTAATTTAACTATCATGGTGGTTGAAACATCATTGAGAAGGTATAACCCCAACTCAATCCCAATTAAAGTAATTAACAAACCCAAAGAATATTAATTTAGGGTGATGAGATACATGTGAATACTCAGGTACTAGATACTCGAATTGTCCATAACCGGGACACGGCTAACCATGATTAGATTGTACACTCTGCAGAGGTTTGGCGACTTTTCCCCACAAGACTCGATCGCCTCCGATGATTTCTCGTGACCGCATGGTGTTTGAGAAACGGATGACCGAGACACGATCTTTCGAAACATTAACTCTTTACTCCGGTAGACCATACCAAACCTATAAACCCACTACCCGGCTGATCTACCTCTTCAAGAGCTTCACGTAACTTACTCAACTATGCTAGAGCCCATAATAGCTTGTGGCTGCACACGGAAGTTTCTAGCATGAATAATCTCGGCCCCTTTGAGCACAGGTGGCGGTCCATAGGAAGATCACACGGGTTCCCAGGATTTCAAAACAAAATGCAGACAACACTTTGGGTTCCCCAGTGCCTCAATCCACCCAGATGTGTATTAAAGTTGCCACCTTAAGATAACCATTAATTAGCAATCTCACATCTGTCATGGATAACTCTCAAACCCAATCCACGTCTTCACGAGCATAGCATAGCAATATAAGCAACACGTAGAAGTAACTCCCAAGGTTTGAATGCAGGGCAATAGGTTCTACCTCATTAACTACTTCCCAACCCACAAATTAATGATATCCTAATCATGTAATGTGTGGGGGTTGAATCTAATGCATAAAAACTGGGTATGAAAAGGGTATGATCAAAGTGTTACTTGCCTTGCTGACGATCCGGGAATCCTAGAGACTCGTAGTAACAAGCTTCGCACTCCGGGAATTCTATCGCAAGCAAACAATACATACATAAGAAAACAAGCAAAGTTGCACATACGAAACTTAAACTGAAAGGGATTGACCGGAGAGTTCAACTTAAGAACTCCGGTTCACAAAAAGAATCAAATCAAACGGAACAACAAAACTCAAACGGCGAAAGAAACAAAGTCCGTTTACTAATCTGAACTAGGGTCAAATTTTATAGAGTCAAAAAAATTGTTTGAGTTGGTTATTCGGAAAGAGGGTTTCGAGATGAAACTCCGTGCGCTTGAATCGCTGATTTCGATAAACGAATAAAAGTTAAACTAGAACAAAAATTGATCAGAAATCGCGATCAGAAAATCGCGGTATAACCGATAAAAGAAAAAGCGTCGAACGGCTAAACGAACGAACGCTCGTTAGCGAAAACTAAACGATTTAACACGTTCGTAAAAACGAACGAACAGGTGAACGCTCGCAAAATAAATAAACCAAAAAAAATAAACCCGATCTATAAAAAAATGAACTAGGTTTTTTTTTTCAAAAAAAAACCAAAGGGGGTTTTCTTTAAAAAGAAGAAACCTCAAGGGCTACCTCCCATGGGGCGGGCGGGCCATGGGTCCGGTGGGGCAGGGCTCAAGGGGCGGGTGGCGCGAGGCGGGCGGCGGCTAAGGGCGGGCGGCGGCTCGGCCTGCTCGGGTCCGGGGCGCAAGTGAGGGCGGTGGTGGTGGTGGTGGTTTGGCAAGGGGGGGTGTTAAGGAGGAGGGGCGGTGGCTTGGGGAAGGGGCGCCCGGGAGGAGTCCGGCTCGGGCTCCCCTCGGCGTCTGGCGGGCAGACGGCCAAGCGGGCGACTTGTGAAGGCGGCGGCTCGGGCTGCTCGGTGGGCCTTTGGCCCGGTCCAAGGCTGGTCCTTTTTAAATGTTTCGCCGAATCTTATAAAAATCCTAGAAAAATAAATAAAAATCTAAAATTGCCAAAACAAGTTTTCTTTGTCTAAATAAAATATTTAGAATAAGATGAACTTTTCTTGGCCCCTAAAAATGCAATTTTTAAAACATGCAAATTTTTCTAGGGCGAATAAAATTCCAAATAAACTCAAATAAAAATGAAATAATGATTTTAGCATTTTTCCTCCGATATTTCAATTATTTTGGAGAAGTCATATTATCTCCCCTCATTTATTTATTTAAAATGAAATATTTTCCAGAGAGAAAATAGTTAAAACCAAAAATCCTCGTCTTCACTACTTGATAAAAATCAAATATGAAAATCGAAAAAATCCCCAACTCTCTCCGAGGGTCCTTGAGTTGCTTAGGATTTCGAGGACTTGAAAACGGAATGCAATAAAATATGATATGCATGGATGACCTATGTATAACATGCCAAATTGAAAATTTGGGATGTTACAAACCTACCTCTTTAAGATGAATCTCGCCTCGAGATTCGGGTTGGCTAGAAAATAGGTGCGGATGGTCCTTGCGGATATCCTCTTCTCGCTCCCAGGTGGCTTCCTCCTCGGTATGGTGGCTCCACTGAACTATGCAAAATTGATAACCTTGCTGCGAGTGACTCGACTGTCGAAATCAAGAATCTTTATTGGCTTCTCCTCATAGGTCAGATTACTATCCAGCTGAATCACCTCTAAGGGCATTGTATCATTTAACGGTATATCGGCCATTTCAGCATGGCACTTCTTGACTATGATACGTGAAACACATCGTGAACTCCCGACAATCCTTCGTGTAACTCCAGCTTGTAGGCAACTTCTCCCATCCGCTCCAAAGCACGATACGGTCCTACAAATCTTGGGGCTAACTTTCCCTTTACTCCAAAACGTTCCTCCCCTCAAGGGTGATACTCGCAGACAGGCTCGCCTCCAACTTCATAGGTTACTTCCTTGCGCTTTTGAATCCACGCAACTCTTCTCGTCTCTGGATTGAGCAATGTTTAGTCTGTCTCCCATCGCTTTAACCTTCTCCTCGATTCCTTGATCAAATCTGGTCCAAACAACTCGACGGTCTCCAACCTCATCCCATATTAATGGTGTTCTACATCTGCGCCCATACAGAGCTTCGAACGGTGCCATCTTCAAAGCGGCTCGGTAGCTGTTGTTGTATGAGAACTCAGCGACGGCAAATTATCATCCCAACTAGATCCATAATCTAGCGCATGTGCTCTCAACATGTCCTCCAAAATCTGATTGACTCTCTCTGTCTGCCCATCCGTCATGGGTGAAAGGCGACATCGAACTCCAACTGGGTACCCATGGTCCGTGTAGCCGATGCCAAAACTTTGAAGTAAACTGCGTTCCTCTATCCGACACGATGCTCCTCGGAACTCCATGCAAACATACGATTCTGGTCATATATATCTTGGCCAACTTTGCACTTGTATAAGTTGTTTTCACACGGAATAAAATGGGCTACTTTGGTCAAACGATCCACAACTACCCATATTGAATCATATCCCGACTTGGTTACGGGTAACCTCGTAATAAAGTCCATGCCAAGTTTGTCCCACTTCCATTCGGGTATTGGCATAGGCTGTAACATTCCTCGCTGGCTTCGATGCTCGCTTTCACTCTCGACATACATCACATATGGCTACATACTCGGCAATATCCTTCTTCATACCACCACCGTAAACGCTCCTTCAAGTCCAAATACATTTTGGTGTTTCCGGGTGAATCGAGTATGGTGAGCCATGGGCCTCTGAAGTATTAACTTCACGATCTCCGAATCGTTGGGCACATAAATCCGGTCCTCAAACCACAAGGTATCGTGCTCATCCTCGCGAAAACCTTTGGCTTTTCCTTCGCCCATCTTCTCTCTTATCTCAGCAATCTCTTTATCCTCCTTCGAAGCTTCTCGAATTTTGTTCAACAACGTGGTGAACCTCCATTGTTGAAAGAAAACCTCTTGGAACAATCTCCAATCGAAGTTCCATGATTTCGCAGTTTAACTCCGTTGGCAATCCTTTGCTTTCAAGGATATTAGCATAACTCTTTTCGCTCAAAGCGTGCCTTTCTGACGTTGGGCTTTCTGGATGATAATGTGGCTTTATGTCATAATCTTTTATAAGTTCCAGCCATCTCCTCTGCCTCGAGGTTTAACTCCTTCGTGGTGAAAATGTACTTCAAACTTTTATGCTCCGTGTACACATCACAACGGTTTCCAATAAGGTAATGTCTCCAGGTCTTCAACGCATGTACTACGGCTGCTAACTCCAAATCATGCGTGGCATAGTTTAACTCATGTGGCTTCAGTTGTCGTGAGGCATACGAAACCACTTTTCCGTCCTGCAAAAGAACACATCCAAGTCCCAAGCGAGAGGCGTCACCATACACTTGAAACTCCTTATGTATGTCTGGCAAGGTTAGCACTGGAGCTGTAGTCAACCGTTTCTTCAACTCACAAAACTTGCCTCGCAATCCTCTCGGCCCATTTGAACTTAGTTTCCTTCTTTAGCAATTCAGTCATTGGCTTAGCAATCTTGGAGAAATTCTCAATGAACCTCCGATAATATCCTCGCCGGCCCGAGGAAATCGCGGATCTCGCCAATCAAGTGGGTGCCAACCATTCAAAGGATCGATCGAACCTTCTTGGGATCTCTTGCTATACCTCTCCTGATATAACATGCCCAAGAAATCCAACTTCCTTCAAACAAAACTCGCACTTGCTGAATTTGGCATATAACTGGTGTTCCCTAAGTTTCTCGAGAACCAAACGCAAGTGTTCCGCGTGCTCCTCTTCGTTCTTCGAGTATACCATAATATCATCAATAAACACCACAACAAACTTGTCCAAATACTCCATGAACACCTTGTTCATCATACTCATGAAATAGGCGGGGCGTTAGTCGGTCCAAACGACATGACCGTATACTCATACAACCCATATCGTGTGGTAAATGCTGTCTTTGGTATATCCTTCTCTCGGATCTTCAATCGATGGTATCCCGATCGTAGATCAATCTTCGAAAACACCTTAGCTCCTTGCAACCGATAAAACAGATCATTAATCATCGGTAGGGGATACTTGTTCTTTACCGCTACTTCATTCGTGAGCTCGATAATCAACAACCATCCTTAGGGATTTATCCTTTTCTCCACTAAAAGTCTTGGGCTCCCCAAGGTGATGAACTTCTACGGATGTAACCTTTCTCCAATAGCTCCTTAATCGCTTCTTAATTTCCTCCAGATCATTTGCGGGCATCCGATAGGGTCTCTTGGATATTGGTCTGTGCACTGCAATAGCTCTATCAGAAACTCGATGTCTCGATCCGGTGGCATGCCTGGTAACTCCTCTGGGAAAACATCCAGGTAATCCTTTACTACAGGTACTTCCTCCTGTACAACTCCCGTGAGGGCATTCACTTGGCTCCTCCTAGGCACATGCCTAGATACATACTTAATCCTTTTTCCCTCTGGGGTGGTAAGATATATTGATTTGCTAGCACAGTCAATACTTCCTCCATACTTGACATCCAGTCCATACCTAATATCACATCCAATCCTTGCGACTCCAAGATAATTAGGTCAGATGGAAAAACATGCGTGCCAATGATTAGGGGTATCTGGGTGCACCATCTCGCTAGCCATGTACTCGCCTCCAAAGTAGCTCACTAAAAGAGGGGTTCTAAGGGTTTCGGTTGGTAACTTGAACTTATCCACAAATCCCCTTGATATGTATGAATGTGATGCACCAGTATCGAAAAGAACAATAGCGGTAAATGACTGAACCATAAACTTACCTATTACCGCGTCCGGCTGCTCTTCAACTTCCTCCACGTTAACGTGGTTCACTTGTCCTTTGTTGAATGGATTGGGCTTCTTCCCAGCGCTCCCATTTCCGTTTCCATTCCTTCCTTCGTGGCGCTCATTGGCATAATGCCTGTCTTCCCGCACTTAAAGCAAATAACTTGGCTTAAGTCCCTCTTGGCGGTGTAGCTGGGTTAGAGCGATTTCGATTATTGTTGACTCCATTCCCATTCCCGTTCTTCGCACCATTTTGATGATGCGATCCTCCTCCGATATGGTTATGGCCTCCATGGTTATGAACAAGTCCTCCCGAAGTTCGGGGTTAAACGAGGCTTCCGATGAGCTCCCGAGTTATACTTCCTTGTCCATACTTCCTTTTACGGTTCTCGATTTGCTGTTGCTTACTTTCAAGCATTAGGGCCTTATCCACCAACTCCTCGGTAGTTGTTGAAAGTTGCCACCATCAATCGCATACTCATCTCATCATTCAGCCCTTTCATAAACTTCTCCTCGCTTAGCGGCATCCGTGGACACATCATCGGGGCATAACGTGATAACTTGCTAAACTCATCCACGCATCGAGCCATAGTACGGTTCCTGGGCGTAGGGTTGCGAAACTCACGCTTCTTCATCTGCATGGCTCCGGTGGAGACATGGGCCGCGGCGAAAGCTTGTTGAACTGGTCCCAAGTTACATTGGCTATAGGGAAGGTAGCCGTGTAATTCTCCCACCATGCGGTTGCCGGTCCATCCAATTGATGTGCGGCAAATTGCACCCTTTCAAAGATCCGTGCATCCCGCGGTGGTTAACTCCTTCCAATACGACGTAGCCAATCATCCGCAACTATTGGCTCGGTGCTCCGGAAAACACCGGCGGTTGTAACCTTAGGAAGCGGGCTAAGTTGTCCACCGGTGGTGGGTTATTGTTGTTGTTGTTGTTGCCTGGTTACGAACTAGCAATTGCATCAAGGTATTTTCTTCTTTGGATCAACTGGGTGAGCTCCGGTGGGAAAGCAAAACCGTGTCACGTCCTCGGAGGCATCGATGGGTTTAGATGGAAGAGATTAGAATAGAAAGAGGTCTAGCGAGAAAACACTACCCATATGCATATGAGGCAAACACACATTCATTCAATCAAGCAAGCAAGGGCATACAAAACGGTCTAGGACTATCGTAAAGTGCTCATCTACTACTAGTTACATGGGGGAAAGTACTACTAATATTTGGTGGTCATCTAGAAATTTTGATCGGTGGAAGACTCCATGATGTCCGCTCCAGCTTCGTCTTTGTAGTCATCATCACTTGGGTCAGAACCGGTGTCGTCGATGATGATGTAGTTGTCCGGACAAGCGGGATCCTCTTCCTCTTCTTGCTCCTCTTCTTTGGGTGCTGGTCCTCCCATGAATACTCCGATCTTCTTAACTAGGTCATCATTCTTCTCCAGTAGTGTCTTGATTTCTTCCTCATATCTGTCGCGTGTAAACTTGAGTTCTTCCTCCAGCTCGATGATCCTAGTTTTCGCCTTCTTCAACTCCATCATGTCCGCCAAGACATCCGGTTCTCCTGGCGTCGAATGTGCTGGTTTAGCTCCTGGATGTAAGCTGCAATGGATCTATCCTTCTTGGTGCTGATTACTTCCCATTGCTCGTCTCGACGCCCACATATTTGATATATGGTGTCTTTAAGCTCTCTGTTGTAGACTTCTCCAATGAGTCCTATGGTAATGTGAGCTGCCATACTCTTGCCAAGGCTCCAGGTGGGTGCTTCAAAAGAAAACTCTATGGGCTTGGAAGTTGGCGAGAACGTCCTTCCTGGAACTTGTACTTGAATCATCCAGCGCTCTTCTTCTGGTAAAGTAGCATTGTACGTCCCGGTGAAGCTTGGTATTCCAATATTCAGGTACCTAGTGACTTCCTTCAAGTGGCGTCCAAAAGGTGTGTCTTCATCCGGTTGTGCAAACTTGTTCTTCATCTCCGTCATCCTAAAGAGTAGAAAAATGGAGAGGAGTCAGAAATGAGTAGAGAAGAGTGACCTATGGTTTATCTTAGTGGTCATGTCCTACACTCAACGTGTGCTCTGATACCATCTTGTAGCGACCCGACCTCGAGACGGTCAAGTCTTCGTGTTTCCGTGTCATCCTCGGATCAAGAATGCTTGACACACACCGTATCGAAGGATTTATAACAGAGTAGCAATCACACACTTATTACATCGAATGTCTCAAAAGAGAACTTAATACAATAATATGGCTTAAGGCCATCTAATACGATAACAAATGGAAGGCTTGGAAGATAAAGTGAGTCCATCAACTCCAACGGCATAGCTGAGCTACACGGCAACGACCTATCAAACCTTACTCCTCGTCTAAAAAGTTCGCAACATAATACAAAGCTGCAGCCCGAGAACGGGTCAAGACATGGAATATCTTGGCATTGTAACACAATAGAGCAATAACGAATAAGGCTACCACTACATGCATATTTGGCTAGTGGAAAGCTCTCTGATTCTGCTTTTGGAAAGCCAATTTTTCCCTATATCAAAGGAATATATTTTAATTTAACTATCATGGTGGTTGAAACATCATTGAGAAGGTATAACCCCAACTCAATCCAAATTAAAGTAATTAACAAACCCAACAATATTAATTTAGGGTGATGAGATAAATGTGAATACTCGTGTACTAGATACTTTAATTGTCCATAACTGGGGACACGGCTAACCATGATTAGATTGTATGCTCTGCAGAGGTTTGGCACTTTTCCCCACAAGACTCGATCGCCTCCGATGATTTCTCGACCTTGCATGGTGTTTGAGAAACGGATGACCGAGACACGATCTTTCGTAAACATTAACTCTTTACCCCGGTAGACCATACCAAACCTATAAACCCACTACCACTGATCTACCTCTTCAAGAGCTTCACGTAACTTACTCAACTATGCTAGAGCCCATAATAGCTTGTGGCTGCACACGGAAGTTTCTAGCATGAATAATCTCAGTTCCCTTTGAGCCCTGGTGGCGGTCCATAGGAAGATCACGCTGGTTCCCCGGGATTTCCAAAACAAAGCAGACAACACCGGGTTCCCAGTGTGCCTCAATCCACCCAGATGTGTATTAAAGTTGCCACCTTAAGTTAACCATTAATTAGCAATCTCACATCTGTCATGGATAACTCTCAAACCCAATCCACGTCTCTGAGCATAGCATAGCAATATAAGCAACACGTAGAAGTAACTCCCAAGGTTTGAATGCAGGCAATAGGTTCTACCTCATTAACTACTTCCCAACCCACAAATTAATGATATCCTAATCATGTAATGCGTGAGGTTTGAATCTAATGCATAAAAACTGGGTATGAAAAGGGTATGATCAAAGTGTTACTTGCCTTGCTAACTATCCGGGAATCCTAGAGACTCTTAGTAACACGCTCAGACTCGGGAATTCTATCGCAAGCAAACAATACATACATGAGTAAACAAGCAAAGATGCACATACGAAACTTCAACTGAAAGGGATTGACCGGAGAGGTCAACTTAAGAACTCCGGTTCACAAAAAGAATCAAATCAAACGGAACAACAAAACTCAAACGGCGAAAGAAACAAAGTCCGTTTACTAATCTGAACTAGGGTCAAATTTTATAGAGTCAAAAAAATTGTTTGAGTTGGTTATTCGGAAAGAGGGTTTCGAGATGAAACTCTAGGCGCTTGAATCGCCTGATTCCGATAAACGAATAAAAGTTAAACTAGAACGAAAAATTGATCGTAAATCGCGATCGTGGAAAATCGCGGTATAAATCCGATAAAAGAAAACGTCGAACGGCTAAACGAACGAACGCTCGTTAGCGTAAACTAAACGATTTAACACGTTCGTAAAACGAACGAACGGGTGAACGCCGCATAAAATAAATAAACCAAAAAATAAAACCGATCTATAAAAAAAAAAGCGAACTAGGTTTTTTAAAAAAAAAAACGAAAGAGTTTTCTTTAAAAAAAAAAACGGTAGTGGAGGCTACCTCCCATGAGGTCGTCCGGCGAGGGCGAGGCGGCTCGCGGGGTCCGGTGGGCGGCTCGGCGGGGCGGGTGGCGCGGGAGGCGGCGGCCATGGCGGCTCGGGCTCGGCTTTCAGTGCAGGGTGCGGCGGGAGGCGGCGGCGGTGGTGGTGGTGGTTTGGGCGGGGGTATTTAAGGAGGGAGGCGGCGGTGGCTTGGGAAGAGGCGCCCGGGGAGGAGTCCGGCTCGGGCTCCCTCGGCGTCCGTCTTGGTATACTGACATGGCCAACAGCGAGGAAAGGCGTGATGGCTCGGGCACCTTTGCTCATTTGGGCCTTTGGCCCCGGTCAAGCTGGTCCTTTTTTTTAAACGTTTCGCCGAATCTTATAAAAATCCTAGAAAAATAAATAAAAATCTAAAATTGCCAAAACAAGTTTTCTTTGTCTAAATAAAATATTTAGAATAAGATGAACTTTTCTTGGCCCCTAAAAATGCAATTTTTAAAACATGCAAATTTTTCTAGGGCGAATAAAATTCCAAATAAACTCAAATAAAAACCAAATAATGATTTTAACATTTTTCCTCCGATATTTCAATTATTTTGGAGAAGTCATATTATCTCCCCTCATATATTTATTTAAAATGAAATATTTTCCGGAGAGAAAATAGTTAAAACCAAAATCCTCGCCTTCACTACTTGAAAAAAATCAAATATGAAAATCGAAAAATCCCCAACTTCTCCGAGGGTCCTTGAGTTGCTTAGGATTTCGAGGACTTGAAAACGGAATGCAATAAAATATGATATGCATGGATGACCTATGTATAACATGCCAAATTGAAAATTTGGGATGTTACAAACTAGGTGATAGCAAGATATATGACAAGAAACAGTATGGCTATCACAAAGTAAAGTGCATAAGTAAAGGGCTCGGGTAAGAGATAACCGAGGCACGCGGAGACGACGATGTATCTCGAAGTTCACACCCTTGCGGATGCTAATCTCCGTTTGGAGCGGTGTGGAGGCACAATGCCCCCCAAGAAGCCACTAGGGCCACCGTAATCTCCTCACGCCCTCGCACAATGCAAGATGCCGTGATTCCACTAAGGGACCCTTGAGGGCGGTCACCGAACCTGCATAAATGGCAACCCTTGGGGGCGGTCACCGAACCCGTACACTTTGGCAACCCTTGGGGCGGTCACCAAACCCGTCAAATTGCTCGGGCGATCTCCACAACCTAAATGGAGACCCCGACGCTTGCCCGGAGCTTTACACCACAATGATTGAGCTCCGAACACCCCAAAGGTTGGGGCTATATCCCCAACGACACCACGAAGCTTCACCACAATGGAATATGGCTCCGAGGTAACCTCAACCGTCTAGGACGCCCAAGCACCAAAGAGGAACAAGCTCAAGGGTACCAAGCACCCGAGAGTAATAAGCTTCTCAACTTGTAACTTCCACGTATCACTGTGGAGAACTCAAACCGATGCACCAAATGCAATGGCAAGGGCACACGGAGTGCCCAAGTCCTTATCTCTCAAATTCCACCGAAGCAACTAATGCTAGGGAGGAAAATGAGAGGAAGAACAAGAAGGAGAACACCAAGAACTCCAAGATCTAGATCCAAGGGGTTCCCCTCACATAGAGGAGAAAGTGATTGGTGGAAATGTGGATCTAGATCTCCTCTCTTTTCCCTCAAAAACTAGCAAGAATCCATGGAGGGATTGAGAGTTAGCAAGCTCGAAGAAGGTCAACAATGGGGGAAGAACACGAGCTCAAGAGATAAGGTTCATTGGGGAAGAAGACCCCCTTTTATAGGTGGGGAAAATCCCAACCGTTATGCTCACACCCCGCACCGAGCGGTACTACCGCTCCAAGGAGCGGTAGTACCGCTAGGGCGGTAGTAGCCCTTTGAAACACAACAGCGAGGAGGCAAGAAGGCCAGAAGAACCGTCGGAGCGGTAGTACGGCTTGACCTCACGGTACTACCGCTAGGGGTAGCGGTACTACTGCTAAGGGTAGCGGTACTACTGCTTGCGAGCGGTACTAAAAAATTACATCCGTGCCTACTTCCGCTGAGCAAAACACGAGATTTTGGTCCGGAGTGGTACTACCGCTCAGGAGCCGTGGTAGTACAGCTCTGGAGCGGTACTACCACTCAGGAGCCGCGGTAGTACCACTCCAAGCGGTAGTACCGCTCCCAAGGGCGGTACTAAAAAATTACATCCGCAGCAGCCCCTTATAAGGACACCAAAACTGACACAACTTCTGCAAACGGACTCCGAATTCGACGAAACCAAGTTTGTTGGAAAGATAGCGACAAGGGCTAACACAATATTGATAGAAATAAGAATAATAGGCAAATGAGAAAAGTCCCAAAAGAAAATGGTGAGAACCCTTCCTCGGATAAGACCGGTAAAATCTCCAACGCCGAAAACATCATAGAAGACGCATGCAAACTCCATTTTTGATGAACTCAAGCTTGTCATCAAGATGACCATAAGCTCTAAGACTCACAAAGAGAGCCAGACAAGAACCAAGAAACATGATGCAAGGATGCAATGGTTTGAGTTCTCGACGAATGATACGATCAAGCTACTCACTTGAGAGCCCCCCTTGATAGTACGGCTATCGATCCTATAACCCGGTCTCCAAACTACCACCATGACACCGGTAAAATAGAAAACCTATCAAGGGCAAACCTTTGCCTTGCACATGATCCACTTGAGATAGATGATGACGATCTTGTCCTCCTCAAGATGGACCAACTTTCTTGATTGGCGTTGGGTCGATGGAGACTAGATGATTGCTCCCCATACTCCACTATGGGTGAGCCACTCTTCAAAGACATCTTCACAAGTCCATTGACACCACAATGGATGGCATGCTTCAAGCACTTGATCTCTTCGTGATGCTCCACTTGAACTTGCACACGGCAATCTTGATGACGATCACCACTTGATGTCATCCTTTCCATGGGTTGTATGATATCTTGCTTTTGACGCAAGCCCATGGACACGTACCTAACCCCACATAGACTCTCACATAGACCATGGGTTAGTACACAAAGTGCAATGGACAATGCTTACCATACAATGGGATCACTTGATCCCTCCTCGCACATCTTCTACGCTTTGTGAGTTGATCAACTTGATTCACTCTTGACTTAGTCTTGATCAACCTTGAATCTTTCCAACTCTCTTCGCTTGGATGATGTCTTGAAGGTAAACATGAATGATCATACAATCTTCTTCTTCAAGACATGCTTGCAATAAGCTCAACACTCACATGACCAATCTTTGGATAATTCCTTAATAGCACCTTGGTCAACCCATAAACTCCTTGAAACCAACACATGGACTTCAAGAAATGCCTATGGAAAAATCCTTCAAATATAACTCAATGCAACCATTAGTCCATAGAGAATGTCATCAATTACCAAAACCACACATGGGGGCACCGCATGTCCTTTCACACTTGGTGGACCAAGTTGCCACGCACGTGTTGCAGCTGTGCGATGCCTACCGTAGTGCCAGCGCGACCATGCCGGCCGTCGGGCTAAACCCGTTCGACCACCCCGTTGACTTCAACGAGCTGCGGCTTCCTGACCTGGTCTCCTTCTTCACCTATATCTCCGAGGAGCTGAGCCGTCTCCGCGCGATGGTGCGGGCGGAGCTAGACAAGGAGGGGTGCGGGCTGCCATCGTTGTTGCCGGGCGAATCCTCTCAGGGCTCCGTCACCGGAATCCATTCGTGCCATTGGACGCCGTCTTTTATGAGCTGGATCCCTTCGACCGGGAGCGGGCTCTGCGGGCGTTGCACCCTGCATCACCAACTCGTGCGCCTCGAGAAGCAGAGGGACTTCGGTGGTGTTTAGGCGTCCTCTGCATGGGCATGTCCATGTCTCGGCGCAACATGACCGTTGGATCAAAATCAGACGGTGCAGATCAGTCACTGTAGCACAAAGCGTGTGGGTGTGTTTGGTTGCATTCTCATCTCAATATAGTTACATTACTGTTCATATAGTTGACATGCGCACAACATCATTTGTTATCGTCATATCTTACTCCTACACTAGCAACAAGATTATGTAGTACTGACATATGAACCACTGCACATGCCTAGTAGTAGGAGCACTGTGTATGTTCAAGTGGCTATCGTGTTTAGCACTCCTCCGTCAGAAGAGTGGAAACGCTTGATGTAATCTTTTTTTCTTCAGAAAAAACAGTGGACTCGCTCTACCATGCGCATCCTCCTCGACGGTCGTCGGGAACTTTGCTACTCACTTTCGCCGACGTGTGGGACAACCATCATCAGGGTCCACCAGCCATGCACTAAATTACTCCGTAGTAGAGTGCCCAACTGCATGGTAGACTTCCCCGATCGAAGCGTTGCAGTAATGCCCAATGAGCCGCCAAATCACAAAACCCCCTTCTTTCCAAGAAGAAGTCTGACGACGAAGCAACCATCATTTCACTCTTCTCTCTCAGCTTCCTCTCTACCCAACCCTCGCTTCTGCCTCATCTTGTTCCTCATTTCTTCAAGAAAACCCCGACCTGCTTTTGCCATTGTTCTTCTCTCCCAAAGAAGGAAAGGTGAGCGCATCAATGGTGTTGATTACGCCAAGGCCCGGTCTTGCAACCCCGAGACTGATCCTATAACTCCCTCTCCGTTCTTCTTCTGGGTTTGTGATTATGGTTTCTTTTCTTTTATTTCTATTTGACAGTTTCTTGATGGACGCTGGAGCACCGGTCGAAGTGATGTCTATGGCTCTGGAAAAACCGTCGAGGCTCATGGTACGAAGAAGCGCAAGCACCCCGCCGAGACTACTGCAGACAAGCTCAAAGCCATCGCTCTATCCAAGCCCCCCTCTCCGGGATCCCTCATTAAGCAAGTCCAGGTAATATCTCTTCTTAACGATCTTTTTCTCGATCTTGATCGTGTTTTTTCATCTAACACGCAGTACTAGTACTAGTAGTACCACTTTTTGGGTGATCTTGCATGTGATTTTTGTGTGCCAAATGCCTGTTCTAAATTCCTCTTTTGACCAAAACATGCGAGAGGTTGACACTGATTTCTTATAGATTACTTTCAACTACTTTATGAACATCAATGCCACCTTTGAAGAGGGTATATTTGCATCAGTAACATGTGTTATGGATATTGCAAGTAATCCCTCTGCTCTCATGCCTTTGAAGACATGTTCTAGTGTCTTTGTTCACTCATTTCTGTGCGTATATGTAGTCATATATGGAGTAAAATATCGAGAATCATCTTATATTTCTGAACGGAGGTAGTAATAAAATATTTGGTTTCTGTTTGAATTAGAACCAGGTCCACGGTGGAGATGAAGTTCTCAAAGTCATGCCGTGTGAACTGGAAGACCTGAGGATGAGTTCTACTGCTAAACTGTCCAGCTGTTGTGTCCTTGTCGCCACATGTCCTGAACTAGTGTTTTCCTTTAGCAGTGTTGTCAGGCGTGTTCTCAAGGCTGTACTTGACCACAACAATTTCCTGGTTGTGCCTTCGATTATGAAGGGTGTGGTTCTTGTAAAGCTTCCCGAAAAATCTGATGCGGCATGTCTTCATCGTCATGTTTATGAGTGGAAAGACCAATCATTAGGTTCTCCAAGGTTGAGGAGATGGTGATGGTGCCAGTAGACATCTCTCCACGAAGTCCATGGCCTAGTCAGTTATGCAGTGGTTCATCCCGTGAGGTCGGTGGCAAGAAATAGTCTGCAGTTTAATTAGTGCAACTTTGCTCGCTGTAGTAAGTACTATTGTTCAAGATACTTGATTTGTGTTTGTGAACCTGTATTGTTTAGTACCGCCGCTTTTGGTGTGTGGTGAGTCCCGAGAAGTCTATGTTAATGTCCGTCCACTCAATTTAGTCTCAGTATATTTTGAAGTATCCAGATCATCTTTTTGTGAGGACGGTTTATCTATTATGGTTACACTCCAATATCTGTATGCATTGCAGGGTTTATCGTACCCACCAGGATTTCCAATCCCATGGATGTTCGGTCCATATGATTTGTCACGACCTTTGGACTGTCCTGCTTGTGGGAGTAGGTGGGGGCCCTGCATGCCACGCGTAGTTGGACGACCAATCTTATCTTTAGTACTTCAACATAGTGATTTCCTGGTAAGGATTCACTCGTGTCACATCAAGTAAATCTTATTGATTTACTGTCTAGATCTTATTGATTTAATGTCATGTTTTCTTTGTTTTGCTGCAATTTTATGATGCAGGTTTTGCCATGCGACATTCATCACAGAATAAACCATTTAGCTTGCTCTACAATGGATATTTTTGCAGGGTTTCACATATTATGTCGTGTCAGTAATGAAGGCACTGTCCATCACTTATATTACTGGAAAAAATTGGATCAGTCTGTTGTCTGAGTACAAGCTGAATCCCTATGATGAACTACAGTTTGGTTTAACAAACACGCCACAATTAGTCCTTCTCGCATTTAAAAGAAATGAAGAAAAAGACTGGATCACGGTCATGGAGCCTAGTTAAGTTAGAAAGCTGATCATAGAAGATCAGACACGATCGCCGCTGTATCGCACATCGGTACCACCTTCAGCAACGGATCGAGCACCGGCAGTTGCTCTTGCACTGACAACGGCGCAGCTTTCACCGATCGGTGAGGATTGGGCACCGACCGTGTCGTGGATCAGGCTGATCTCATCGGAGGATCGGGCATCGACACGGCACTGGTCCAACACCGGCACCAGCTCTACAAGGAGCACCATCTCCGGCAAAGAAGAAATACACTACCAATGACCGCACGGGCACCAAAGAATAGCCGACACTGCACCAACACTTGCACTTGCATCTTCGCCGCCTGCAGCCGGGTAATGGAACCAGCAGCAGCAGCAATGATCGGGCTGCAGTCGCACTTCATATATACCAAAGTCCTTACAAAACCAACATGTCCACCTTCTTGGTAAGCATTGGCCGCCCAAGTGCTTCGTTCTTTTTCTTTCCATGTTGTTTCACATGATTCTGTGTTGATCTAACTGCTTGTGTATGTCTTCTTGTTTGCAAACAGAGAATTCCTAGAGCAACGAGGGAGTCGTTCAACATTCCGAGCGATCGCGGGCTAAGTTTCTCTTACCATGCGCAGCCTTGGTGTGAATGAACCTGCTCAATATACCATAAGTACAAAGGATGGTCGCATGATGATTGATGCTAAAGGATGGTCAAGGTTCAAATCTAAATCATATCTTGCCGTAGGGGATGATGTGAAAATCGAACTTTCTCGGCAAGGAGAGCTGGTCTGATCTATCCTCCGAGAGATTTTGATGTAATACTATGGCATGATGAAACAAGTGTCATGTGTGTATAAGTAGTACGACAGTATCGTTGATAGAATTGCAACTCTGATTGCTTGTTAGGAACTGTCGTTTGACTTCATTCCAACAGCTGCCGTGCTTTATTCAATTTTGTGTATTCGCCTTGCAACAACATCTCAAACCAGCACCGTACCGACCGCTTGCAATATGAAAAGCGCTGAGGTAGAACACATGGGCCCCCAAACATGCAGGCCCACCGGCCTGTGGCCCAAAGTCCAGAACCGTGAGCCTGTCTGAGTATTTCTCAGCTGAACCCCCATAATGCCCGTGCGTTGCACGTAACATCAAGATGCATTTGTATGAGTATTTTATCTTGTGAGAGAAAAGGATGAACGAGGGAAGGCCTTATTTGCAAATGTGGAGAGGTGTGTGGGTACCTTTTTGCAAAATTGCCATAGTTTCCTTCCTATCCGTCAGATATAAATTGGACGACCTATATTGCAGGATGGCAGGCACACCATAATCACCAACTCGTCTATACCGTGTTAAAAAAACTTTGTTTTTTATAAATATATGTGTTATATATCTTCCCCTTGATTTTTCTTCTGTATAAAGTTGTGATGTAAAAGATCTTTATATTTCTTTACAGAGGGAGTATCTATCTGTCAAAAATATATTTATGTGTAACTAGTTACTCCTGTCTTTCTACTTCCTTTTGCTGATATGTGGGGCATCCGACAACGGTGTCCACGTGCCATATGCACCAAATTATAGTGCACAACTGCACGGTAGACACACCCCGGTCGTAGCGCCGCAGTAATGCCCAATGAGCCGTCAAATCACAAAAAACCCCCACCTTTCCAGCTTTAGCAGTAAGCTGGATGGACGAAGTGGCAATATTTCACTGGGCCTAAATCCCATTCTCCCTCATCTGATTGTTAAGAGAAAACCCCCGCTCGGCGATTGCATAGGGTTTTCTCATGGAGAACCTGGTATGAATTCTTCATCCATCCCCGATAAATCCAAGTCCCTTGGTCGCAGGTACTCCTAGGATGGCAGCCGCCGCCGTTGATGCATTTTTCTTCCTACTGAATCTAGTGTGTTTCATTTGCAAGTGCCCAAGGTGCGAGGACCCTATGTGTTTCTCGCGCCTTGGCGAGACGCCACACTTGTTCCTTCTCATCCTAACACAAGATTTTAAAACGCGCACAGTATGTTCCTAGAATCCTCTTTTCTATCCGGGAGGGTGGGTTTTTTGAACATGCTATCGACTAATTTGAAAATTTGGATAGCTATACTTGGATAAAAGGTACTAGTACCATGGTCAACTCAGACGTGGAGGAGGAAATTATTTCTAGATCTGGATATAGGGAATACATTGTGTTCTCATATTATTTTTCCTGCAGTGCATTCCTTGCTCTGCCAGAACACATGTACTCAAGATGCTCGGCCTTGCCATAACTGAATACACCAGTTTAATGGTCACAGTGAAGACAAGCCATGGATATAAGTTTCCAGTTGGGTTCATGAACCAAGAAGACCGCTGCTTTTTCATGGCCAAACTTGGATAAACTTTCTCAAGTGTTACGGACTGAAAGTTGGCGCACGAATGTTGATGGAAATAGCAGAACCTGGTCTCATCTTCACCATGATCTTCCACCCCGACGTTGTTGCAATTGTTCATCCATGTTAGTTTTGTATCTGGTTCTTGCTTCTTGCCTCAATTACTTCCTAATCCACCTATTCTGTCTAACTAATCACAATTTAACTTTAGAAGTAGCAACGAATCTCTCACGAAGATGCTACTTCTAACTAATATTTTCTTATAATTGGTGGCACGTGTAGGTTTTTCAGAGTTAAGGTGCTACTCGTTTGTTATTCTATAAGAACTCGGTTGTTACTCATGGCACTGAAGTTGACTTGGACGACATCCACAAGTTCCTACACTTTATTGATCATGTTGAGGTCCTTGTGGGGTGTTTCAATGGTGGAAGTGTTGGGGAACGTTGCAGAAAATTAAAAATTTTCCTACGGTTTCACCAAGATCCATCTATGAGTTCATCTAGCAACGAGTCATGGGAGAGTGATTGCATCTACATACCACTTGTAGATCGCAGGCGAAGCGTTCAATGGAACGGGATGATGGAGTCGTACTTTCGCCGTGATTCAGATCACCGATGACCTAGTGCCGAACGGATAGCACCTCCGCATTCAACACACGTACGGAGCGGATGACGTCTCCTTCTTCTTGATCCAACAAGGGGGAAGGAGAGGTTGATGATGATCCAGCAGCACGACGGCGTGGTGGTGGATGCAGCAGAACTCCGGCAGGGCTTCGCTAAGCAACTACGGGAGGAGGAGGAGGTGTAGCAGAGAGGAGGCGCCAAGGGCTTCAGGGGAAAGTGCCACCCCTCCCTCCCTCCCTTTATATAGGTGCAAGAGAGGGGAGGGCGCAGCCTGCCCCTTCCTCCAAGGAAGGGGTGCGGCCAAGGGGAGGAGTCCATCCTCCCAAGGCACCTCGGAGGTGCCTTCCCTTTGAGGACTCTCCCTTTTTCTTATATCTTGGCGCATGGGCCTCTTGGGGCTGGTGCCCTTGGCCCATATAGGCCAAGGCGCACCCCCTACAGCCCATGTGCCCCCAGGCAGGTGGACCCGGACCCTTTCGGCACTCCGGTGACAATACCGATAACGTGCGAAACTTTTCCGGCGACCAAAATAAGACTTCCCATATATAAATCTTTACCTCCGGACCATTAGGAACTCCTCGTGACGTCTGGGATCTCATCCGGGACTCAACAACATTCGGTTTGCTGCATACTCATATTCATACAACCCTAGCGTCACCGTACCTTAAGTGTGTAGACCCTACGGGTTCGGGAGACATGCAGACATGACCGAGACGGCTCTCGGGCAATAACCAACAGCAGGATCTGGATACCCAGGTTGGCTCCCACATGCTCCTCGATGATATCATCGGATGAACCACGATGTCGACGATTTAATCAACCCCGTATACTATTCCCTTTGTCAATCGGTATTTTACTTGCCCGAGATTCGATCGTCGGTATCCCAATACCTCGTTCAATCTCGTTACCGGCAAGTCACTTTACTGCATCACGTAATGCATGATCCCGTGACCGCACACTTGGTCACTTTGAGCTCATTATGATGATGCACTACCGAGAGGGCCCAAAGTGATACCTCTCCGTCATACGGAGTGACAAATCCAGTCTCGATCCGTGTCAACCCAATGACACTTTCGGAGATACCTGTAATGCACCTTTATAGTCACCCGATTCGTTGTGACGCTTTGGTACACCCAAAGCACTCCTATGGTATCCGGGAGTTACACGATCTCATGGTCTAAGGAAGAGATGCTTGACATTGGAAAAGCTCTAGCAAAACGAACTACACGATCTTGTGCTATGCTTAGGATTGGGTCTTGTCCATCACATCATTCTCCTAATGATGTGATCCCGTTATCAACGACATCCAATGTCCATAGTCGGGAAACCACGACTATCCGCTGATCAACGAGCTAGTCAACTAGAGGCTCACTAGGGACATATTGTGGTCTATGTATTCACACGTGTATTACGATTTCCGGATAATACAATTATAGCATGAATAAAATACAATTATCATGAATAAGGAAATATAATAATAATACTTTTATTATTGCCTCTAGGGCATATTTCCAACAGTCTCTGACTTGCACTAGAGTCAATAATCTAGTTACATTGTGATGAATCGAACACCCATAGAGTTACGGTGTTGATCATGTTTTGCTCATGGAAGAGGCTTAGTCAACGGATCTGCGATATTCAGATCCGTATGCACTTTGCAAATTTCTATGTCCCCATCTTGAACATTTTCACGAATGGAGTTGAAGCGGCGCTTGATGTGCTGGTCTTCTTGTGAAACCTGGGCTCCTTGGCAAGTGCAATAGCTCCAGTGTTGTCACGGAAGAGTTTGATCGGCTCCGACGCATTGGGTATGACTCCAAGGTCGGTGATGAACTCCTTCACCCAAATTGCTTCATGTGCTGCCTCCGAGGCTGCCATGTACTCCGCTTCACAAGTAGATACCGCCACGACGCTTCGCTTGGTACCGCACCAGCCATCGCTCCACCATTCAACATATACACGTATCCGGTTTGTGACTTAGAGTCATCCGGATCTATGTCGAAGCTAAGCGTCGACGTAACCCTTCTGACGAGCTCTTCGTCACCTCCATAAACGAGAAACATGTCCTTTGTCCTTTTCGGTACTTCAGGATATTCTTGACCGCTGTCCGGTGTTCCTTGCCGGGATTACTTTGGTACCTACCTACCAAACTTACGGCAAGGTTTACATCAGTGCAGTACACGGACATGGCATACATAATAGATCCTATGGTCGAGGCATAGGGGATGACACTCATCTCTTCTTTATCTTTTGCCGTGGTCGGGCATTGAGCTGAGCTCAATTTCACACCTTGCAAAACAGGCAAGAACCCTTTCTTGGATTGATCCATTTTGAACTTCTTCAAAATCTTATCAAGGTATGTGCTTTGTGAAAGACCTATGAGGCGTCTCGATCTATCCCTATAGATTTTGATGCCTAATATGTAAGCAACTTCTCCAAGGTCCTTCATTGAACAACTCTTATTCAAGTATGCCTTAATGCTGTCCAAAGTTCTATATCATTTCCCATCAAAAGTATGTCATCTACATATAATATGAGAAATGATCTGAGCTCCCACTCACTTTCTTGTAAACGCAGGCTTCTCCATAAGTCTCGCATAAACCCAAACGCTTTGATCATCTCATCAAAGCGTAATGTTCCAACTCCGAGATGCTTGCACCAGCCCATAAATGGATCATTGGAGCTTGCATACCTTGTTAGCATTCTTAGGATCGACAAAACCTTCCGGCTGCATCATATATAGCTCTTCCTTAAGGTAACCATTAAGGAATGCCGTTTTGACGATCCATACGCCATATCTCATAATCATAGTATGCAGCAATTGCTAACATGATTCGGACGGACTTAAGCTTCGCTACGGGAGAGAAAGTCTCATCGTAGTCAATCCCTTGAACTTGTCGATAACCCTTAGCGACAAGTCGAGCTTTATAGATGGTAACATTACCATCCTCGTCCGTCTTCTTCTTAAAGATCCATTTGTTTTCTATCGCTCGCCGATCATCGGGCAAGTCTGTCAAAGTCCATACTTTGTTTTCATACATGGATCCTTTCTCGGATTGCATGGCTTCAAGCCATTTGTTGGAATCTGGGCCGCCACCGCTTCTTCATAGTTCAAGGTTCACCGTTGTCTAACAACATGATTTCCAAGACAGGGTTGCCGTACCACTCACAGTGCGGAACGTGTCCTAGTGGACCCTACGAAGTTCAAGAGCAACTTGATCCAAGTACCTTGATCATCATCATTAATTTCCTCTCCGGTCGGTGTAGGCACCACAGAACATTTTCTGAGCTGCACTACTTTCCGGTTCAAGAGGTAGTACTTCATCGAGTTCTACTTTCCTCCCACTTACTCCTTTCGAGAGAAACTCTTTTCCGAGAAAGGATCCGTTCTTGGCAACAAAGATCTTGCCTTCGGATCTAAGGTAGAAGGTATACCCAATGGTTTCCTTAGGGTATCCTATGAAGACGCATTTTTCCGACTTGGGTTCGAGTTTTTCGGTTGAAGTTTCTTGACATAAGCATCGCATCCCCAAACTTTTAGAAACGACAGCTTAGGTTTCTTCCCAAACCATAATTCATACGGTGTCGTCTCAACGGATTTAGATGGTGCCCTATTTAAAGTGAATGTAGCTGTCTCTAGAGCGTATCCCCAAAATGATAGCGGTAAATTGGTAAGAGACATCATAGATCGCACCATATCCAATGGAGTGCGATTACGACGTTCGGACACACCATTCTATTGAGGTGTTCCAGCGGCATGAGTTGTGAAACGATTCCACATTTCCTTAAGTGTGTACCAAATTCGTGACTTAAATATTCTCCTCCACGATCTGATCGTAAGAATTTTATCTTTCGGTCACGTTGATTCTCTACTTCATTCTGAAATTCCTTGAACTTTTCAAAGTTCTCAGACTTGTGTTTCATCAAGTAGACATACCCATATCTACTCAAGTCATCGGTGAGAGTGAGAACATAACGATATCCTCCATGAGCCTCAACGCTCATTGGACCGCACACATCGGTATGTATGATTTCCAATAAGTTAGTTGCTCGCTCCATTGTTAGGAGAAGCGGAGTCTTGGTCATCTTGCCCATGAGGCATGGTTCGCATGTGTCAAATGATTCATAATCGAGAGACTCTAAAAGTCCATCAGCATGGAGCTTCTTCATGCGCTTGACACCAATGTGACCAAAGGCGGCGATTGCCACAAGTATGTGGGACTATCGTTATCAACTTTACATCTTTGGTATTCACACTATGAACATGTGTAACATTACGTTCGAGATTCATTAAGAATAAACCATTGACCATCGAGCATGACCATAAAACATTTCTCTCATATAAATAGAACAACCATTATTCTCGGATTTAAATGAGTAGCCATCTCGTATTAAGCGAGATCACGATACAATGTTCATGCTCAAACTTGGCACTAAATGACAATTATTGAGGTTTAAAACTAATCCCGTAGGGTAAATGTAGAGGTAGCGTGCCCGGCGATCACATCGACCTTGGAACCATTCCCACGACGCGCATCGTCACCTCGCCCTTCGCCCGATCTCCGCTTATTCCGCAGCTCTTGCCGTGGAGTTACATATATGAGCAACGGCACGGTATCAAATACCGGGAGTTACTACGAGTAATCGGTAAGGTACACATCAATTACATGTATATCAAATATACCTTTAGTGTTGCGGCCTTCTTGTCTACTAAGTATTTGGGGCAGTTCCGCTTCGGTGACCCTTCCCTTTGCAATAAAAAGCACTTTTCGGTCTCGAGCTTGGGTCCATTCTTTGACTTCTTCCCGGCAACTGGCTTACCGGGCGCGGCAACATCCTTGCCGTCCTTCTTGAAGTTCTTCTTACCCTTGCTCTTCTTGAACTTAGTGGTTTTATTGACCATCAACACTTGATGCTCCTTCTTGATTTCTACCTCTCACGACTTCAAAGATTGAAAATACTTCAGGAATAGTTTTCACCATCCCTGCATATTGTAGTTCATCACAAAGCTCTTGTAGCTCGGTGGGAAGCGATCGAAGGATTCTGTCAATGACCGCCTCGTCCGGGAGGTTGATGTCCGGTGGGACAGCGGTTGTGCAACCCGGACATTTTGAGTATGTGCTCAGCAGAACTATTTTCCTCCATCTTACAACTGTAGAACTTGTCGGAGACTTCATATCTCTCGACCAGGGCATGAGCTTGGAAAACTAGTTTCAGCTCCTCGAACATCTCATATGCTCCGTGTCGCTCAAAACGCTTTTGGAGCCCCGGTTCTAAGTTGTAAAGCATGCCGCACCGAGCGAGGGAGTAATCATCAAGACGAGACTGCCAAGCGTTCATAACGTCTTGGTTCTGCAGGATGGGTGCTTCACCTAGCGGTGCTTCTAGGACATATTGTTTCGGCAGCTATGAGGATAATCCTCGGGTTAGGACCCGATCCGAATAGTTGCTGCCATCATCTTTCAGCTTGGTTTTCTCTTGGAACGCGTTGAAGTTCATGGTGACATTAGCGTTGGCCATTTGATCTACAAGACATTTTGCAAAGATTTTAGACTATTGTTCATGATAATAAAGTTCATCTAATCAAATTATTTAATGAACTCCCACTTAGATTTGACATCCCTCTAGTCATCTAAGTGTTACATGATCCGAGTCGACTAGGCCGTGTCCGATCATCACGTGAGACGGACTAGTCATCGCCGGTGAACATCTCCATGTTGATCGTATCTTCCATACGACTCATGTTCAACCTTTCGGTCTCTTGTGTTCGAGGCCATGTATGCACGTACATGCTAGGCTCGTCAAGTTAACCTAAGTGTATTGCATGTGTAAAACTGTCTTACACCCGTTGTATGTGAACGTAAGGATCTATCACACCCGACCATCACGTGGTGCTTCAAGCAGCGAACTTTAGCAGCGGTGCACGATTAGGGAGAACACTTTCTTGAAATTGTTATGAGGGATCATCTTATTTACTACCGTCGTTCTAAGTAAACAAGATGCATAAACATAATAAACATCACATGCAATTATATAGTAGTGACATGATATGGCCAATATCATATAGCTCCTTTGATCTCCATCTTCGGTGCTCCATGATCATCTTGTCACCGGCATGACACCATGATCTCCATCATCGTGTCTTCATGAAGTTGTCACGCCAACGACTACTTCTACTTCTATGGCTAACGCGTTTAGCAATAAAGTAAAGTAATTTACATGGCGTTCTTCAATGACACGCAGGTCATACAAAAATATAGACAACTCCTATGGCTCCTGCCGGTTGTCATACTCATCGACATGCAAGTCGTGATTCCTATTACAAGAACATGATCTCATACATCACATATATCATTCATCATTCATCACAACTTTGGCCATATCATATCACAAAACACTTGCTGCAAAAACAAGTTAGACGTCCTCTAATTGTTGTTGCAAGTTTTACGTGGCTGCAATAGGGTTCTAGCAAGAACGCTTTTCTTACCTACGTGAAAGCTACAACGTGATTTGTCAACTTCTATTTACCCTTCATACGGACCCTTTTCATCGAATCCGCTCCAACTAAAGTGGGAGAGACAGGACACCCGCTAGCCACCTTATGCAACTAGTGCATGTCGATCGGTGGAACCGGTCTCACGTAAGCGTCGTGTAAGGTCGGTCCGGCCGCTTCATCCCACAATACCGCTGAAGCAAGATAAGACTAGTAGCGGCAAGAAAGTTGACAACATCTACGCCCACAACAAATTGTGTTCTACTCGTGCAATAGAGAACTACGCATAGACCTAGCTCATGATGCCACTTTGTTGGGGAACGTTGCGAAGAAAATTAAATTTTTTCCCTACGGTTTCACCAAGATCCATCTATGAGTTCATCTAGCAACGAGTCATGGGAGAGTGATTGCATCTACATACCACTTGTAGATCGCGTGCGGAAGCGTTCAATGGAACGGGGATGATGGAGTCGTACTCGCCGTGATTCAGATCACCGATGACCTAGTGCCGAGCGGACTGACACCTCCGCTGTTCAACACACGTATGGAGCGGATGGCGTCTCCTACTTGTTGATCCAGCAAGGGGAAGGAGAGGTTGATGATGATCCAGCAGCACGACGGCGTGGTGGTGGATGCAAGAGAATCCGGCAGGGCTTCGCTAAGCAACTACGGGAGGAGGAGGAGGTGTAGCGAGAGGAGGCGCCAAAGGCTTCAGGTGCGGGCCACCCCTCCCTCCCTCCTTTATATAGTTGCAAGAGAGGGGGGGAGGGTGCAGCGTTGCCCCTTCCTCCAAGGAAGGGGTGCGGCCAAAGGGGGGAGGAGTCCATCCTCCCCAAGGCACCTCGGAGGTGCCTTCCCCTTTGAGGACTCTCCCCTTTTTCTTATATCTTGGCGCATGGGCCTCTTGGGGCTGGTGCCCTTGGCCCATATAGGCCAAGGCGCACCCCCTACAGCCCATGTGGCCCCCCGGGGCAGGTGGACCCCCCCGGTGGACCCCGGACCCCTTTCGGCACTCCCGGTACAATACCGATAACGTGCGAAACCTTTCCGGCGACCAAAATAAGACTTCCCATATATAAATCTTTACCTCCGGACCATTCCGGAACTCCTCGTGACGTCCGGGATCTCATCCGGGACTCCGAACAACATTCGGTTTGCTGCATACTCATATTCATACAACCCTAGCGCCACCGAACCTTAAGTGTGTAGACCCCTACGGGTTCGGGAGACATGCGAACATGACCGAGACGGCTCTCGGGCAATAACCAACAGCGGGATCTGGATACCCATGTTGGCTCCCACATGCTCCTCGATGATATCATCGGATGAACCACGATGTCGAGGATTCAATCAACCCGTATACTATTCCCTTTGTCAATCGGTATTTTACTTGCCCGAGATTCGATCGTCGGTATCCCAATACCTCGTTCAATCTCAAGTTACCGGCAAGTCACTTTACTGCACCGTAATGCATGATCCCGTGACGGACACTTGGTCACTTTGAGCTCATTATGATGATGCACTACCGAGAGGGCCGGTGATACCTCTCCGTCATGCGGAGTGACAAATCCCAGCCTCGATCCGTGTCAACCCAACAGACACTTTCGGAGATACCTGTAATGCTCCTTTATAGTCACCCGATTACGTTAGACGTTTGGTACACCCAAAGCACTCCTATGGTATCCGGGAGTTACACGATCTCATGGTCTAAGGAAGAGATAGTTGACATTGGAAAAGCTCTAGAAAACGAACTACACGATCTTGTGCTATGCTTAGGATTGGGTCTTGTCCATCACATCATTCTCCTAATGATGTGATCCCGTTATCAACGACATCCAATGTCCATAGTCAGGAAACCACGACTATCTGTTGATCAACGAGCTAGCCAACTAGAGGCTCACTAGGGACATATTGTGGTCTATGTATTCACACGTGTATTACGATTTCCGGATAATACAATTATAGCATGAATAAAAGAAAATTATCATGAACAAGGAAATATAATAATAATACTTTTATTATTGCCTCTTGGGCATATTTCCAACAGGAAGGCCATGTGGTATATGTGTGCCACTACTGCACTCGTTGAACAGGTCCAACTGTGTTGAGAAACTTATGGTACGAGCTATTTTCTGTTATATATGTTGTTCATAAACTCTTGCTTATGCACAGTTTTACTGTTGTGATCTTCTTGAAACAGAACTGCCGGGTCTATTGTTCCTATCTGGATGCCCGACCATAGTCGGGTCAAACTTGCGCTTGGTCACAACATGATGTTTATGTCGACCTACTCCATTCCCTTGGAGGTGAAAAGATACTTATTCATGGGTGGTCTCAAATAATGAAGGCCCGTCCATCTTGGAGAATAGGACAAAAGATTATGTTCCTGCTTTTCCATGGCTCTAAACCGAATATCCTGTTTATTGACCACATTGCGCGATGAAGCCGCTTTCAGAAGGTTGTGGATGCGCGGGGTGGCGCCTGGGCCTTGTCCTGGGGCTTGGCGGCCTCACCCATTGGTTAACTATAGGCAAAGTAGCACTGTTTGAGGCGTGCTTTGTACGGTTGAACCTGTATAAGCACTCATACTGCTTTCAGCTATGGTTGTTAAGTGCCAAGAATTTCAGAGTGAAATGGAAATCATCGTAACAAGAAAATAAAAATTTCTACGATCTGATCATGGAGGTGAATATTTGAGTTATGAGTTTGGCCTTCATCTAAAATAACGTGTAATAAAGTTCACAACTCACGCCACCTGGAACACCACAGCATAATGGTGTGTCGAACGTTGTAACCGTACTTTATTGGATATGGTGCGATCTATGATGTCTCTTACCGATTTACCACTATCGTTTTGGGGTTATGCATTAGAGACAACTGCATTCACCTTAAATAGGGCACCATCTAAATCCGTTGAGATGATACCATATGAACTATGGTTTAGCAAGAAACCTAAGCTGTCGTTTCTTAAAGTTTGAGGCCGTGATGCTTATGTGAAAAAGCTTCAACCTGATAAGCTTGAACCCAAATCGGATAAATGCGTCTTCATAGGATACCCAAAGGAAACTGTTGGGTACACCTTCTATCACAGATCCGAAGGCAAGATATTCGTTGCTAAGAATGGATCCTTTCTAGAGAAGAAGTTTCTCTCGAAACAAGTGAGTGGGAGGAATGTAGAACTTGATGAGGTAATTGTACCTTCTCCCGAATTGGAAAGTAGTTCATCACGTAAATCAGTTCGATGATTCCTACACGAATTAGTGAGGAAGCTAATGATGATGATCATGAAACTTCAGATCAAGTTACTATTGCGAACCTCGTAGGTCAACTAGAGTACGGTCCGCACTGAGTGGTAATGCGGTAATCCTGCTCGGAAGTCATGTTACTAGACCATGATGAACCTACGAACTATGAGGAAGCGAAGATGAGCCCAGATTCCGCAAAATGGCTTGAGGCGATGAAATCTGAGATGGGATCCATGTATGAGAACAAAGTATGGACTTTGATTGACTTGCCCGATGATCGGCGAGCCATTGAGAATAAATGGATCTTCAAGAGGAAAACGGACGCTGAGTAATAGTGTTACTATCTACAAAGATCGAATTGTCGCAAAAAGTTTTCGACAAGTTCAAGGTGTTGACTACGATAAGATTTTCTCACTCGAAGCGATGCTTAAGTCTGTCCAAATCATGTTAGCAATTGCCACATTTTATGAAATCTGGCAAATGGATGTCAAAACTACATTCCTTAATGGATTTCTTAAAGAAGAGTTGTATATGATGCAACAAGAAGGTTTTGTCAATCCTAAAGGTGCTAACAAAGTGTGCAAGCTCAATGATCCATCTATGGACTGGTGCAAGCATCTCGGAGTTGGAATACGCTTTGATAAGGTGATCAAAGCATATGGTTTTATACAGACTTTTGGTGAAGCCTGTATTTACAAGAAAGTGAGTGGGAGCATTGCAACCTTTTTGATAAGTATATGTGAATGACATATTGTTGATCAGAAATGATGTAGAATTTTCTAGAAAGCATAAAGGAGTGTTTGAAAGGAGTTTTTCAAAGAAAGACCTCGGTGAAGCTGCTTACATGTTGAGCATCAAGATCTATAGATATAGATCAAGACGCTTGATAAGTTTTTTCAATGAGTACATACCTTGACAAGTTTTTGAAGTAGTTCAAAATGGAACAGTCAAAGAAGGAGTTCTTGCCTGTGTTGCAAGGTGTGAAGTTGAGTAAAGACTCAAAACCCGACCACGGCAAGTAAAATGGAAAGAGAATGAAAAGTCATTCCCTATGCCTCGATCATAGGTTCTATAAAGTATGCTATCTTGTGTACCAGACCTATTGTGTACCTCACCATGAGTTTGGCAAGAGGGTACAATAGTGATCCAGAGTGGATCATCGGACAATGATCAAAATTATCCTTAGTGGAATAAGGACATGTTTCTTGGTTATGGAGGTGACAAAAATTTCATCGTAAAGGGTTACGTCGATGCAAGCTTTGACACTGATCCGGATGTAAGTCTCAATCTGGATACATATTCAAAGTGGGAGCAATTAGCTAGAGTAGCTCGGTGCAGAGCATTGTAGACGTAGAAATTTGCAAAATACATACGGCTCTGAATGTGACAGACCCGTTGACTGAACTTCTCTCACAAGCAAAACATGATCACACCTTAGTACTCTTTGGGTGTTAATCACATAGCAATGTGAACTAGATTATTGACTCTAGTAAACCCTTTGGGTGTTAGTCACATGGAGATGTGAACTAATCACAGAAAGATGTGAACTATTGGTGTTAAATCACATGACGATGTGAACTAGATTATTGACTCTAGTGCAAGTGGGAGACTGAAGGAAATATGCCCTAGAGGCAATAATAAAGTTGTTATTTATATTTCCTTATATCATGATAAATGTTTATTATTCATGCTAAAATTGTATTAACCGGAAACTTAGTACATGTGTGAATACATAGACAAAACAGAGTGTCCCTAGTATGCCTCTACTTGACTAGCTCGTTAATCAAAGATGGTTAAGTTTCCTGATCATAGACATGTATTGTCATTTGATGAACGGGATCACATCATTAGGACAATGATGTGATGGACAAGACCCATCCGTTAGCTTAGCATAATGATCGTTTAGTTTTATTGCTATTGCTTTTTTTTGAGGAACTTAGGACAGTGAGGGCACCCCCCCCACTGACTTTATACTAAAACTTCATCAAACAGAGATTACAAATGAGAGTTCACATCTACTGGGAGGTTAAGAGAGGGTCTGTACATCAAGAGTACAGAGAAGGAAGCAAAAGGAAAAAAACCATCTAAGACCAACTCCAAACAGAGAAAGAAATCAAGTGGAGGCAACCAGCTGCTCAATAAACGGCACTAGGGTATTGCTATTGCTTTCTTCATGACTTATACATGTTCCTCTGACTATGAGATTATGCAACTCCCGAATAACGGAGGAACACCTTGTGTGCTATCAAACGTCACAACAAAACTGGGTGATTATAAAGATGCTCTACAGGTGTCTCCGAAGGTGTTTGTTGGGTTGACATAGATCAAGCTTAGGGTTTGTCACTCCGTATATGGGAGAGGTATCTCTGGGCCCTCTCGGCAATGCACATCACTATAAGCCTTGCAAGCAATGTGACTAATGAGTTAGTTACAGGATGATGCATTACGGAACGAGAAAAGAGACTTGTCGGTAACGAGACTGAACTAGTTATGATGATATCGATGATCGAATCTCGGGCAAGTAACATACCGATGACAAAGGGAATGACGTATGTTGTTATGCGGTTTGACCGATAAGGATCTTCGTAGAATATGTAGGAGCCAATATGCGCATCCAAGTTCCGCTATTGGTTATTGACCGGAGATGTGTCTCGGTCATGTCTACATAGTTCCCTAACCCGTAGGGTCCGCACGCTTAACGTTCGATGACGATTTGTATCATGAGTAATGTGTTTTGGTGACCGAAGTTTGTTCGGAGTCCCGGATGAGATCACAGACATGACGAGGAGTCTCGAAATGGTCGAGAGGTAAAGACTGATATATTGGAAGGTAGTATTCGAACACTGGAAGGATTCTGGAGTGTATCGGGTACATACCGGAGTACCGGAGGGGTCACCGGAACCCCCCGGGGAAAGACATGGGCCATATGGGCCATAGGAGGGAGGCTAATTAACCAGCCCACAAGGGGCTGGTGCGCCCCCAACAAGGGAGGAGGCCGAATTGGATTAGGGAAGGGAGCGGCGCCACCCTTTACTTCTCCTACTCCCTTCCCTTTCCCCTTTTCCCCCTCCGGAAGAAGAAAAAAAGGGGGGGGGGGGGGGCAAATACTACAAGGACTTGCATCCAAGTAGGACACCCCACTCCCTGGCGCGCCCCTTGGTGGCCGGCCTCCTCCTCCCCTCCTTTATATACGGGGGCAGGGGGCACCCCAAAGCACAACAGTTGTTTCTTAGCCGTGTGCGGTGCCCCCCTCCATAGTTTAACACCTCGGTCATATCGTCGTAGTGCTTAGGCGAAGCCCTGCGCCGGTAACTTCATCATCACCGTCGCCACGCCGTCGTGCTGACGGAACTCTCCCTTGTCCTCAACTGGATCAAGAGCTCGAGGCACGTCATCATGCTGAACGTGTGCTGAACACGGAGGTGCCGTACGTTCGATACTTGGATCAGATGGATCGTGAAGACATCCGACCACATCAACCGCGTTACTAAACGCTTCCGCTTTCGGTCTACGAGGGTACGTGGACACACTCTTCCGTCTCGTTGCTATGCATCTCCTAGATAGATCTTGCATGATCGTAGAAGAGTTTTTGAAACACTGCATTCCACAACAATGTCCTCATTAGTGATGGAGCGTTGGAGTGAAAGACATAGCAGAAGGAAATGATGATACTTTTACCATGCAAAGAAAATACCATGCATGTGTATCTACAATTCGCCTTTACTTTGAGTTTCGTGCTATATTTTATTTTATTTATAAAATTAATCTTGTTTCCGGGTACCCAATGTTTTGTTTTTTTTAAGTGTACCAACAAAAACAAATGCATTTGTTTGAGACTGAACTATTTTTTGCTTTTTGTATTTAATCTATTGTCTATTCTCTCACCACCTAATTTAAAGCAGCATAGATCAATTTCACAAACATGAAGTTGCTTACCACACATACCGTGTGGTTGTTTGAGACTGAACTTACGGGTACACAACGAAATGTTAGAGAGCATCAATCCTCTTATGTTCTGTCTTATATGGTTTACAATTTGCCAAACCTAGAAAACGTGAGCACGGATCTCAAACACAACACTGATCGGTGGGTCAATGCATGGTATTCCAGTATATCATATCCCATGCAATATCATTTCTCTCCTCGCCAAAAAAATAAATCATTTCTGGGCGGAAGTAAGTAAACGGGATGATAGTAGTACGAGTAGTACAAGTCTGGCGGGCGGGAGAGAGAAGGTCCTTCTGCTTTTCTCGTGAAGGAAAATGACCGTCGAGGTCCACTGCAACCAGTACCCGTATATCTCTGTGTACCATTCTCGTTCGAAGAATCACACCAGCTGCAGCAGCACAGCACTACAATCCAATTATCCGAGGGCCGGCGGGCTATCCATCCTTGACTAGACCGGAGGCGCCGTGACTTGATCTACCTTGGCGTACCATGCATACGTACAACAAATGGTGCCGATCCGTCAGCCGCCCTGATTGTCCTGTTCGTGGCGTCGAGAAGCGCAGGCCCTTGTTGACCGGCCGCTCGTGAACTGTTGACGCGGCGCGGTGCACCGAGGGGGACGGCAGTGGAGACGTGACCTGCTAGACTCCTCGTACGTACGCGCGCACTACTTACTTCCTAGCGACGGAACCAGGATGCATGACGGGCAGGACGTGGTGTGAGCGAGCCGGTCCGTCGCGGCAACGACGAGCCGCTGACCAATGGAGTAGAATGCAATTCCAAATGTATTTGCAACACGTGCAATTGCGACCTTCTCTATATGTTGCATTCTACTCCCTCCATATGTTGTAGTCAATTTGAAATGTCTAAAAAGACTTATATTTAAGAATGGAGGGAGTATACAAGTATTTTTTTTTTCAAATTTGTTGAAACACAATAAAATATTCGGTTACCCCTCAATGTCCCGCCACAGTGCATTATTTTTAATCAAAGGTGTTCCCAACTTTTTATTAAAAAATCCAAGGCCAAGTATCCCACATCACAAACATTTAGTCACAACACAAAGTAGCTGCGGCAGATTATTACAAACATGGAGGAATTTAAAGTCTAGGTTTAAAGTCTAGGGCTAAGATAGATAGATCAATGCCAACCTATCCTAAGCAACTCCCGATCAAGCAGCCAGAGATATTCCAGAAGCCACGTAGCTTGGGCACCGACATAGGGCACCTCTCAAAGTCAAACCAGTGCACCTGTTGAAGCCAGGATGCATTTCATACTTCACCACCTTCAACCCTAGAAGATAAAATCATTGTGAAAACGCCATAAGCCCCACAGGGTAACAACAATAAAGATGCTAACAACATCATAGTGTTTACTTTGTTTCCAGAAAGGAACTAGGTCATCAAAAGAACTGGGAATGAAGATACTGAGAATATCAGCAATCACGTTCCAAATATTTTGTCACATCCCTAGTTCTGGTATGACCTAGACTAGCTAGTCATGTGTGCATCATGTTTAAATTCCATTTAAGTTTGAAATGAGGATTTGTGAAACCCTCATAACCATTTTTTTTGGAAATGACCCAAGTAAAAAAAATTGCTCCAAAAAGGTCCAAGAAAATGCTCATGTTGCCCTCTGAATATACTGGACAGCGATAAAAATCAAACCAATATTTTTGGGAGCTCATAAGTATTTATTTTGGGCATTTGGAATTAATGCATAATTATTTGCATTGGATATATAAATGTTATATATATATATTATATGTCCAAAAATTGTGCCATTTGTTGAGGAGCTCTGGAATAATACCACTAGCCCCTAAAAAAAATTGGCATAATAAAATAAAATGGTTTAGTATTTTATTAAATCAAAACAAATGTCAGAAAATAGAAAACAAAAACAAAATAGGAAATAAGGGAAAAACCCTTACCTGGACCTTACCTGAGGCCTGGCACTGTGCGGCCCAGCTGGCCGGCCCAGCCAGCTGGCCCTGCCAGTCACCCTCAACCTCCCGCCAGGAGGATGGGAGGCGCGTGGCCGGCCTTGCGCCGCGACGCCCGGCCACCTCCTCGCTTGCCGCCTTCCTCTAGACGCCCACAGGACGCGCCACGCAGCCTCCCGACCCCTCTCACTCTCCCCGTGCTCCTCCTCTCCTCTGTCACCCTCTCGACGCACCAGCGCTGGCCGACGCCACCGCTTCGCTGCGTTGCAGCCATGCCTCCCCCTCGTCCCTCCGTCGTGTCCACGCGCTCCGCCGCTGTGGGCTACGCCTCCTCGACGAGACGCACGGCGCCGGACGCCCTGGAACGCCGCCATCGCCATCGTCTTCAACCTCGGACGCCGCCGACCGCCGACTCCGATTCGTCGCCTGCAGGGCCTCCCCCGCGGCCGTAGCTCCTCGCCACCGTCCATGTCGCCACCGTCGTTTTGGCCCGCCTCCGCCCAAACCAAGCACACCATCGTGCTCCTGGAGCCACGAGGGTGCCGCAGAGCCCCTCGGGTGGCCTCCCCGTGCCCCGCAGGCCGATTCCGCTCGAAGCCGAACTCCGGCCGCCGCCGCGAGCTCTGCTCCGGCGAGCTCCGGCCACTACTCCTCCTCCTACCTACCCCACTAGATGCGGGAGAGCACGGGCTACGCCCCAGTGCTCCCGGCCGCCTGCCCGTGCCTGCGGCGTGGGACGCCGCCACGCCCGAGAGGCCGCCGACGACCCTTAGCTGGCTCGACGTGCGGGCCCGGCCTGCCGGTGATTAGCTTAAGGCTAATCACCGTTTAACTAATCCTCGACGGCGGTGGGCCCGGCCGCCCTAATCCTTTAATTAGATTAGTATAAAAACCCTGTTAACTAACCGGTCAGCGGCGTGTGGACCCCACACGTCAGGTTTATTTCTAGTCAGCGCCCGTTGACTTGTCAGACGCAAGCATGGCCTTAATCTTGTATGATTATTCATTTTCTGGTATTAAAATAAATCAGGAAATTCCAGAAAATGTTCAAAACTTCAAAAATTCATATCAATTCAACCGTAGCTCAGATTGAAATAATTTATATATGAAAAATTATCAGAAAAATGCAATCTATCCATCTGTACCAGTTTCATGCATGAAAAATCAAGTTATACCTGCTGTATAAGTGAAACACTAAAATGGTTTATATAAAGAGCTTATTTTGGAGATGCATTTGAACCTTTGGTTCAAATGGACTTCAACCAAATGAATGCTAGTTGCACTAGATCAAAGAACATCACATCTTCATGCCATGTTCATGCATCATATTGTTGCATATGATTGTGCATTGATTGCCGACACCATTCCTTCTCGATAGGTCTTGCTCGGAGACCGATCCAGTACACGAGAGGAGCAAAGGTTACCCCACTGTTGATCTACCGTGCAAGCAAACCCCTTGTTCATTCCGATACAATCCTACTCTCTCGCTCCTGCTCTCGGTTATTGCATTAGGACAACAAAGATTCATCTGCTACTTTGTGCTGCGGTAGTTGAACCCATTCCTCTGCATGACTTTGTCATTGCCACGATAAATAGTTGAAACCCACTAGCATGTGTAGAAGTTGATTGAGCCATGTTGTGTTCCTACCATGCTATGCCTGCTATTGCTTTGAGTTGTGTCAGGTCTGATTCATTGGGAATGAATTGGAGTGTAGTGCTACGTTACGATCTCGAGAGTGAAGTGTGAACACGATTTGGTAAAGGTAGCGGTGAGAGGCCATGTAGGAGTAGATGGTGGGTTGTCTCACTGGAACCGTCCTTAAACCTGAAGTTCTATGTATGTTGTCCAATGACTCGATACTACCACACATTGGGCTCCGGCGCTCCAAGCCCTCTCGACTTATTAACCAACTTGATCTCAGGTCCGGGAGTTGCAACTAGTTTACGGTGTTTGTAGGTAGTGCTATTTTTCTACCAAGTGGCACCGGCGAGAACAGCTTGGGACAGACTAAACACAGGTGGCACAGTGTACCAAGTGGCACCCGGATGGTGGGCTTGGGAACCTGCTCACATCGTTTGGGGCCGTGAGCGACACCGGCCGGATCTCCTTGCGGATGGAACCGAATAGGCGATAAACCTGGACTAGAGTCTTGTGTGGTTAGTCGGTCGTGGCCGACACCCTCGCCAAAGCTTCCGCTTGAAGGTTGCCGAGTTACATGGCGTGTACATGGCGGTAAGTGGCGAGGCGTGTGTGAAGAAGTACACCCTGCAGGGTTATCATGATCTATTCGAATAGCCGTGTCCTCGGTTATGGACTTCTTGGATGCTTACATGGTACATAGACAACTTGAAGTGGATACTATAAAATGCTCAAGACAAGTGTGAGTGCTATGGATGGCCTTCTGCATTATGGAGACGGGGATGAATCCTTAGTAGTGTATTGATGTGGTGACTAGTGGACTCGTGTGCGCCATATCACCTCAAAGAAGTTTCTCGTAGTCGTAGAACAGGATAGCCACAGAGTCAAAGCTGGCTTGCTGCAACTAAACCCCACATTACCTTCTTGATACAAATGCATGTATACTAGGATCTGATGTAAGCCTTCTTTGAAAGTACCTTTGTACTCACGTTGCTTTATTATGTTTTGCAGCGGAGACTTCGGTCTTGCTAGTGGTTCCGCTTGGACTTGACGAGTAGCTTATTACCTCATTCGATCTTGCACCCTTAGGGAGGGTCTTGTAGATAGTCGTGCTTCTCAGCCTTTTTCTTTTGTAGTTGTCTGTACTCAGACTTGTATTGCTTCCGTTGCTTGTATGCTCTGAATGATGGGTCATGTGACCCCTGTTTGTATTTAATGCTATGATGGCTCTTCTGAGCCTTTATCTATATGAGTTTGCGTTATGTTGTGATGCCATGTTGTACAGCACATACTTGCATGTTATGCGTACGTGTAATGTGTATTGCTATGTGTGGGATCCGACAACCTAGTTGTTTATCCTTGGTAGCCTCTCTTATGGGGAAATGTAGTCTTGTGCATCCATGAGCCATAGTAGTCCGCTACAGCCCGGTTCACCGGAGTCCTGCTAGCCCAGCACTACTGCTCCGGAACACTTAGACTGGCCGGCATATGATTCACTTCGTTCCTGTGTCTGTCCCTTCGGGGAAATGTCACATGATGACATCCGGAGTCTGCCTAGCTGCTACAGCCGGGTTCGAGTCCTGTTAGCCAAGTTGCTACAGCCCGGATTCACATCAATGAATCGACATGCTCGATGTTGTTTCATTTATGCCTGTCCCCGTAAGTTTGTGACACTTTGGGTTTAGTACTAGTCATGTCGGCCCGGTTTCTCTGTCATATGGATGCTAGCGACACTGTCATATACATGAGCCAAAAGGCGCAAACGGTCCAGGGCCATGGTAAGGCGACACCCGTGGGAATACCGTGCGTGAGGCCGCAAAGTGATATGAGGTGTTACATGCTAGATCGGTGTGACTTAGAATCGGGGTCCTGACAGCTTTGGTATCAGAGCCTGACTGCCTGTAGGATTTCCAAGCCAACCTGGTCGGAGTTGAGTCTAGAAATTCTTTAATTATGTAAGTGAATTGATTGTGGGAAGGAACGTGAGGCTCTTTTTACTCCTTTACCTCATGGCCTTCTGATCTGAGTCATCTTATCTTTCCTACGGGGTTAAGGAACTAGGCTTTCTCTTCCGTCTATCTGGATCACGTGTTACTACTCCGTACTTTCTTAGGATTGGTTGATCGAGTCATATCCTATCCGAGTACTTCCGGTTTAGTCTGCTCAAGATTATCCCAGAACCCTTGAGCGATGACGTTGAGTATGTTACTACCCCATTTTAGCAGGATGTCTCATTCTGAGCATTTTACTGCCGTTATGCTGCCGGAATTGCCCTAGGAGTTCGAGAGTTACTAATTTCATTGTCCTACATTACGTAGTCTATAGTTGATGTTAATCCGCCCTTGGTTTCGTCTCTCGGGATGTCATCGGTTAAATGAAGTTCTGTTGCTCGTGGCGAACCACGGAGATGGTAGGGATGAGGATCCTCGACCAGCCTTCGTTGACGAGTTCATGTTAGAGGCGGAGAGGAACAAGCGTGAGTCTAACCGCTTGTTGGCACGTATCGAGGAGAACACCGCACATCGGTTCAAAGTGCGCAACCATTCATGACTTCATTCGCTTGCACCCACCTACCTTTCATCATTCCATCGAGCCACTCGATGCGGATGACCAGCTCCGTAGTATCACACACAAGCTCCGCTCTGCGAACGTAGGCTGAAAGTGACAAGGTCACCTATGCTGCATACCACCCGGAAGGTCTGCTAGTCTTTGGTGGCGTAACTATGAGGCTATGCTTCCAGCTGGTCGACTCCTACCGGAGAGATTTCACTGAGGCTTTTCGCGAGCATCACATTCCTGAAGCCCTCATCGATCGCAAGAGAGAAGAGTTCTGTAGTTTCACCCAGAGTAAGATGGCTGTTGATGCTTACAGCAGAGAGTTTGAGAACCTCGCCCGTTATGCCACAGAAGAGGTGTCCACGGACGCCAAGAAGCAGGCTAGGTTCCGGAAGGGTCTCAATCCCAAGTTGCGTCGTGATCTCCATCGCATCATTGTGATACATTCCTGTGCTCTTGTGAACAAGGCCATTAATGCAGAGACATTTCGGCTCACTTACGAGGAGTCTCGTAAGCACACCCATGATTTGGGATCTTTCTCCGGTTCTAGTTTTCGGAAGCGCGGATTTGGATTCGAACTACGCTCTTCCACCCGGTTATTCACCGAGGCCATCTTATGTGGCACCTCACCCAGTTCAAAGAGTATGCTCCACCTGTGCTCATCGGTAGACCGCTTGTCGGTCGGGTCCACATCCAACCTTAGGGACTTGCTTCACATGCGGAAGCCAGGACACTATGCACGCGTGTTGCTCTCGAGACTGTTATGCTCCACCCCAGCCCGAGAAGACTGTTGGCTGTGTTAAGCCATCAAGCAAGACGATCAGTGTCAAGTCAGCCCCCACTGAACGTGGACGTGTGCATCACGTCTCAGCTAAAGACGCTCATGATGATTCGGATGTCATTCTTGGTACACTCCTTGTCAATTGTCATCCAAAGATCGGTTACATTCGACATCGGAGCATCCCACTCCTTCATTTCGAAAGCTATGCTAACTTGCACAACATGTCATTTTGTGATATGCCCTCTCCGCTAGTCATCCAAACTCCTGGATCCAAATGGCAAACTTCTAGTGTAAGCCATGGTAACGAAATCCTTGTTGACAGACTTGTATTCCTTGCCTCACTTATAGCCCTCAAGTCTACAGATATTAACATCATCTTGGGTATGGACTGGATGACGGCTCATCATGCCAAGATTGATTGTTACACCAGATCTGTTTCAGCTTACACACCCATCCGGCAAGATAGTCACCGTCCTCCACTAGAGTTGCAAAGCGTCAACTCTATTCTCTTAATGCCAGCCCCTTCCGGACCTTGAAGATATCCCGTAGTCCGTGACTTTCCGGATGTCTTTCAGAGGAACTGCCAGTGTTCCAATTCGACAGGAGATGTAGAGTTCGGCTATAGATCTTATCCCAGAACAGCTCCAATCTCTAGGAGACCTTACAAGATGGCACCCTTAGAACTAGCCGAGCTTAAGAAACAACTTGATGAGTCCTTCCAAAGGGTTTCATCCGTCCTAGTTCTTCTCCTTGGGCTTGCCCGTCCTCTTCGTCAAGAAGAAGGATGGTACGGGCGGATGGTTGTAGATTATCGTCCGTTAATTTGGTCACGATAAAGAACAAATATCCGCTTCCGGGTGATCAACGACTGTATGATCAGCTCGTTGGATCCTCGCCTTCTCCAAGATGGATTTGAGGTTAGGCTACCACCAAATCAAGATCGAAGCGGGGACATTCCTACAACGGCTTTCGTCACTCGTTATGGTCAGTACGAGTACACCGTCATGTCCTTCGGTCTAACAACCGCTCCAGCAACGTTCTCCCGCTTGATGAACTCGATCTTCATGGAGTACTTAGATAAGTTCGTGCGTAGTTTACCTCGATGACATTCTTATTTACTCAAGAACGAGGAAGAGCATGCCGAACATCTTAGACTTGTGCTAGAAAACACAGGGAGCACCGCCTTTATGCCAAGTTCTCCAAGTGTGAATTTTGGTTGCCGAAGTGACCTACCTAGGCCACGTAATCTCCGGTAAGGGCATTGTTGTCAATCCCAGAGAGTTAAGGCCATTCTTGATTGGACTCCACCAAACCGTTAAACAAGTTAGGAGTTTCCTTGGTCTAGCCAGCTATTGTCGCCGCTTTGTTGAAAACTTCTCCAAAGTAGCTAAACCCCTCACGGAACTTCTCAAGAAAGATAAAAGTTCGAGTGGTCCCCACAAGCAGTGAGTACAGTTTTCAGAAGAAAAAGGCGCTGACTTCTGCTCCCATACTTGTGCCACCGGATTTCACTAAAGACTTTGTTATCTATCGCGATGCCTCACGATTGTGGACTAGGTTGCATTCTTATGCAGGATCGTCATGTGATTGCCTATGCATCTCGGCAGTTGCATCCACATGAGGAGAATTATCCTACACATGATCTAGAGCTTGCAACCGTAGTCTATGCACTCAAGACTGGCGACATTACCTTCTTGGTAAACGCTATGAGATCTACACCGATCACGAGTCTCAAGTATATCTTCACCCAACCAGATTTGAACCTTAGGCAAAGACGTTGGTTGGAGTTGATCTCAGATTATGATCTAGGGATTACTTACACTCCGTGCAAAGCTAATGTCATGGCTGATGCGCTAAGTCAGAAATCCTATTGCAACAATCTCATGTTGCAAGAAGGCCAACCACTTCTCCATGAGGAATTTCGTAAGCTTAACCTTCACATTGCTCCTCACGGATTCCTTTCTACCTTGGTGGCGAAACCTGATCTTGAAGATCGGAGTGTCGCTGCTCAAAAGCAGGACACGGTAATTTCTCGGATCAAGAGAAACATTAAGAAGGGAGTTGGTGGATGTTTCTCTATGGATGATCGTGGTGTTGTTTTCTTTGAGAATCGCTTGGTGGTTCCCAAGAATCAACATCTGCGACAACTGATCCTTAAGGAGGCGCATGAATCCCCTCTCACGATTCATCCCGGTAGTACTAAGATGTATCAGGACCTACGCCAGAGGTTCTGGTGGACTAGGATGAAGAGATAAATCGCTCAGTTTATTGCTAACTGTGACGTTTGTCGACGTGTTAAGGCAGAGCATCAAAGGCCTGCTGGCACCCTTCAGCCTTTAGCTATTCCTGAGTGGAAATGGGATAAAGTTGGTATGGACTTCATCACCGGCTTTCCTGTGACCAAGAAAGGGAATAATGCTATCTTCGTAGTCGTTGATCGTCTTTCCAAAGTGGCTCACTTCCTACCTGCTCGAGAGAGACATCGCTAGTCAGCTCACCGACTTATATATTCTCGAATAGTATCACTTCATGGTGTTCCACTTGAGATCAATTCGCAGTGGTAGTCTTTTCACTTCTCATTTCGGGAAAGTTTCCAAACCGCCATGGGAACCCATCTTTCCTTTCAAGCCGCTTTCCACCCTCGGTCGAGTGGTCGGTGGAAAGGGTCAACCAAATTCTCGAAGACATGCTTAGAGCTTGCGTTATCTCATTCGGTATGGATTGGGAGAAATGTCTTCCTTTTGCCGAGTTTGCTTATAACAATAGCTATCAATCCAGTCTCAAGAAAGCTCCTTTTCAGATTCTCTATGGACGAAGATGTCGAACACCTTTGAACTGGTCATAAACCGGTGAAAGACAATTCTTTGGACCGGACATGATCCAGGAGGCAGAAGAGCAAGTTCGCATCATTCGTGAGAACTTGAAAGCAGCCCAGTCTCGTCAAAAGAGCCAGTATGATCGTCATCATAAGGATATGACTTATGAAGTTGGCGACAAGGCTTACCTTCGGGTTACTCCTCTAAAGGGTACCCATCGTTTCGGTATCAAGGGCAAGTTGGCTCCTCGTTACATTGGTCCTTTTCGCATTCTTGCTAAACGAGGAGAGGTTGCCTACCAGTTGGAACTACCTCCACATCTTTCCAGAGTTCATGATGTCTTCCACGTCTCTCAACTCAGCGTTGCTTCTCGGATCCCATCCATGAGTGGACCACGAAACGCTTGATCTCCAAGATAACCTCACATATCGAGAGTACCCGGTTCGCATTCTTGATCAAGCAGAGCGTGTCACTCGACGTCATAATATCAAGTTTCTCAAGGTTCAGTGGTCTCATCATTCCGAGAGAGAAGCTACTTGGGAGCGAGAAGATCGTCTTCGACTGGAGTACCCCGCTTTCTTTCCGTCGACCCCCGAATCTCGGGACGAGATTCTTTCAAGTGGGGGCGAGTTGTCACATCCCTAGTTCTGGTATGACCTAGACTAGCTAGTCATGTGTGCATCATGTTTAAATTCCATTTAAGTTTGAAATGAGGATTTGTGAAACCCTCATAACCATTTTTTTTGGAAATGACCCAAGTAAAAAAATTGCTCCAAAAAGGTCCAAGAAAATGCTCATGTTGCCCTCTGAAAATACTGGACAGAGATAAAAATCAAACCAATATTTTTGGGAGCTCATAAGTATTTATTTTGGGCATTTGGAATTAATGCATAATTATTTGCATTGGATATATAAATGTTATATATATATTATATGTCGAAAAATTGTGCCATTTGTTGAGGAGCTTCGGAATAATACCACTAGCCCTAAAATAAATTGGCATAATAAAATAAAATGGTTTAGTATTTTATTAAATCAAAACAAATGTCAAAAATAGAAAACAAAAACAAAATAGGAAATAAGGGAAAACCCTTACGGACCTTACGAGGCACGGCATCAGCAGTGCGGCCACTGGCCGGCCAGCCACCGTGGCCCCCGATCACCCTCAACCTCCCGCCAGGAGGATGGGAGGCGCGTGGCCGACGCACGCCGGCGCACGCCCGGCCACCTCCTGCTTGCCGCCTCCCTCTAGACGCCCCTGGAGACGCCACGCAGCCTCCCCGACCCCCTCTCACTCTCCCCCGTGCTCCTCCTCTCCTCTGTCACCCTCTCTCCTTACGCACCCAGCGCGGCCAGACGCCACTTCGCCGTTGCCATGAGCACTTGCCTCCCCTCGTCCCTCCGTCGTGTCCACGCGCTCACTTGCTAGGGCTACGCCTCCTCGACGAGATGCACGGCGCCGGACGCCCTGGAACGCCGCCATCGCCATCGTCTTCAACCTCGGACGCCGACCGCCGACTCGATTAAATGCGCTGCAGGGCTTCCCCGAGCCATCGAGCACGCCGACGACCGCCGTGAGCTCTTCTACCGAACCCCCCTTCTCTCCCTTGCTAACGCGCGCTCTAGCACCGTTTCCCCGCCGCGGCCGTAGCTCCTCGCTGCCGTCCATGTCGCCGCCGTTGTTTTGGCCAGCCTCCGCCCAAACCAAGCACACCATCGTGCTCCTGGTGCCACGAGGGTGCCGCAGAGCCCCTCGGGTGGCCTCCGCGTGCCCCGGCAGCCGATTCCGCCAAGCGAACTCCGGCCGCCGCCACAGCTCTGCTCCCAGCTCCGCCACTACTCCTCCTCCTACCTACCCCACTAGATGCGGGAGAGCAGGCTACGCCCGGTGCTCCCGGCCGCCGCCCGTGCCTGCGGCGTGGGCGCCGCTGCCCGGCGTAGGCCGCCGCCCGACGACCCTAGCTGGCTCGGCGTGCGGGCCCGGCACGCCGGTGATTAGCTTAAGGCTAATCACCGCTTAACTAATCCTCGACGATAAAGGCCCAGCGCCCTAATCCTTTAATTAGATTAGTATAAAAACCCACATTAACTAACGGTCAGCGACGTGTGGACCCCACACGTCGGTTTGACCTGGTCAGCGCCGTTGACTTGCTTGACGCAAGCATGACGCTTAATCTTGTATGATTATTCATTTTCCGTATTAAAATAAATCAGAAATTCCAGAAAATGTTCAAAACTTCAAAAATTCATATCAATTCAACCGTAGCTCAGATTGAAATAATTTATATATGAAAAATTATCAGAAAATGCAATCTATCCATCTGTACCAGTTTCATGCATGAAAAATCAAGTTATACCTGCTGTATAAGTGAAACACTAAAATGGCTTATATAAAGAGCTTATTTTGGAGATGCATTTGAACCTTTGGTTCAAATGGACTTCAACCAAATGAATGCTAGTTGCACTAGATCAAAGAACATCACATATTCATGCCATGTTCATGCATCATATTGTTGCATATGATTGTGTATTGATTGCCGACACCGTTCCTTCTCGATAGGTCTTGCTCAGGGAGGCCGATCCGGAGTACACTGTGAGAGGGCGGTGCCCCCCACATTGATGTACAGGCAAGCAAACCCCTTGTTCATTCCGATACAATCCTACTCTCTCGCTCCTGCTCTCGCTATTGCATTAGGACAACAACGATTCATCTGCTACTTTGTGTGCTGCGGTAGTTGAACCCATTCCTCTGCATGACTGTCATTGCCACAGTAAATAGTTGAAACCCACTAGCATGTGTAGAAGTTGATTGAGCCATGTTGTGTTCCTACCATGCTATGCCTGCTATTGCTTTGAGTTGTGTCAGGTCTGATTCATTGGGAATGAATTGGAGTGTAGTGCTACGCTCGATCTCGAGAGTGAAGTGTGTGAACGCGATTTGGTAAAGGTAGCGGTGAGAGGCCATGTAGGAGTACATGGTGGGTTGTCTCACCGAACCGTCCTTAATAATCGAAGTTCTATGTATGTTGTCCAATGACTCGATACTACCACACATTGGGCTCCGGACGCTCCAAGCCCTCTCGACTTATTAACCAACTTGATCTCTGTCTGTGAGTTGCAACTAGTTTCCGGTGTTTGTAGGTAGTGCTATTTTTCTACCAAGTGGCACCCGGCAGGTGGGCTTGGGATGACTAGGCATTGTGGCACGGTGTACCAAGTGGCACCCGGATGGTGGGCTTGGGAACCCTGCTCACATCGTTTGGGGCCGTGGCGACACCCCGGCCGGATCTCCTTGCGGATGGAACACGAAAGGCGATAAACACGGACTAGAGTCTTGTGTGGTTAGTCGGTCGTGGCCGACACCCTCGCCAAAGCTTCCGCTTGAAGGTTGCCGAGTTACATGACGTGTACATGGCGGTAAGTGGCGAGGCGTGTGTGAAGAAGTACACCCTGCGGGGTTATCATGATCTATTCGAATAGCCGTGTCCTCGGTTATGGACTTCTTGGATGCTTACGTGGTACATAGACAACTTGAAGTGGATACTATAAAATGCTTAAGACAAGTGTGAGTGCTATGGATGGCCTTCTCGTATGGAGACGGGGATGAATCCTTAGTAGTGTATTGATGTGGTGACTAGTGGACTCGTGTGCGCCATATCACCTCAAAGAAGTTTCTCGTAGTCGTAGAAACGGGATAGCCACGAGTCAAAGCTGGTTTCTTTGCAACTAAACCCCACATTACCTTCTTGATACAAATGCATGTATACTAGGATCTGATGTAAGTCTTGCTGAGTACCTTTGTACTCACGTTGCTTTATTATGTTTTTGCAATGGAGACTTGGTCTTGCTAGTGGTTCCGCTTGGACTTGACGAGTAGCTTGTTACCTCGGCTACGATCTTGCACCCTTGGGAGGGTCTTGTAAATAGTCAGGGCTTCTCGGCCTTTTTCTTTTGTAGTTATGCGTACTCGGACATGTAATGCTTCCGTTGCTTGTATGCTCTGAATGATGGGTCATGTGACCCCTGCTTGTATTTAATGCTATGATGGCTCTTACGAGCCTTTATCTATATGAGTTTGCATTATGTTGTGATGCCATGTTATACGGCACATACTTGCATGTTATGTGTGCGTGTAATGTGTATTGCTATGTGTGGGATCCGACAACCTAGTTGTTTATCCTTGGTAGCCTCTCTTATGGGGAAATGTAGTCTTGTGCATCCATGAGCCATAGTAGTCCGCTACAGCCCGGTTCACCGGAGTCCTGCTAGCCCAGCACTACTGCTCCGGAACACTTAGACTGGCCGGCATATGATTCACTTCGTTCATGTATACATCCCTTCGGGAAATGTCACGCGGTGACATCCTGAGTCTGCCCTTAGCTCACTTTCTGACCGGGTTCGAGTCCTCATAGCCAAGTTACTACCCGGATTCACAGCTGGCCGACCGACATGCTCGATGTTGTTTCATGTATGCCTGTCCCCGTAAGTTAGTGCCACTTTGGGTTCACGACTAGTCATGTCGGCCCAGGTTCTTTGTCATATGGATGCTAGCGACACTATCATATACGTGAGCCAAAAGGCGCAAACGGTCCCGGGCCATGGTAAGGCGACACCCGTGGGAATACCGTGCGTGAGGCCGCAAAGTGATATGAGGTGTTACATGCTAGATCGGTGTGACTTAGAATCGGGGTCCTGACATATTTTTTGCAACAATGCAGACACAAAAATAGATGATGGATGGATTCTAGCTCATTACGAAAGACACATGTCAGATCATCAACATGTCTATGTTTAGCCAAGTTGTCTTGAGTGGACTCTTGTTATTAATAATGAGCCTCAAGAAAACATGTACATTAGAGGAACCTTAATCTTCCAAATAGCATCTCAGTTCAGAAGAGGAACCCAATTTTGAGATCTAACTGAGTAGGAACAAAAATGTTCAAGCAACCAAATGGGGAGCATCACTACTAGAAGTAAGAGTTACAATTTTGACCAAATTAAGCAAATCAAACCACTGACCCATGAGCACTTCATCAACATATCTCCTAAAGGATAACTTAAGAGAAGTACCGTCCACACCTTTGGCAGCGAAGCATTTTATTGTTGACAAATTGCAAATAGATCCCAAAATTGGGTTTTCAGAGAAACATCAACAAGTCAAATGTTATGCGAAAAGGAGACACTTTACCCATCACCAATCTTCCACTTGTAAAAGCTTTTTTTTTTTTTTGCAGAAGCAAAAGCCCAAGAGATACTTTTCCAAAAGGGAGACCTCTGTCTAGGCTTGGCCGACAAAATGTTAGGTTTGTCAGTAACATACTTATATTCCAGAAGCTTTTTCCAATCACTGGGTCTACCATCAAACAATCTCTTACTCCAAAAGGCCAACATTGCCAAATTAAAATCCCTAAGATTAGGGACACCCGTACCCCCAAATTCTTTTTTTTCTGAAGATTAAACCCCAAGTAGCGAGATGGTACTTATGATCATTGCCCAAGTTGCCCAAGAAGAAATGAGACATTTGGGAAGTGATGGCATCAATGGCCCACTTACGAAACTTCATGATAGACATAAGGTAAGTAGGAATACTAGCAATGCACGTGCCGAGGAGGATAAGTTTACCCCTATAGGAAAGATTCCTATCTAACCAACCAGAGATGTCTTCAATAATTCTGTCAATAATAGGTTGTATGTCGAAAATTCGTTTCTGAGCCCGTGCCCAGATGCACTCGGTATCTCTACCGTTCTCTCGCCTCGTGATCTCTGCTGGCCAACGTATTTGTTGGTCGTATCTCCAACGTATATTGATATACAATTCAACCGGCCCACTGCATTTATTTCTATCAGCTAAGAAGATCTCCGTCCCGGTCCATACAATCCACAAACGGCCCTGACAATTTTCTGGGCCTGGCTGATCCGTCCTAAACAAGCGGCCGTAGAGTAACCGCACCTCTCTTCTAAAAAAAACCTCTGTTGCGCACATAGGTCTTCCCTTTCTTCTCCAGCTCTGGTTAACCACACCTCTTCCCAGCCGGCGAGGTTTTCTTCCGCCATACTAAACTCGGCTCCGATCCACAGATCCACGGCTGTACAGTAGCTGCTGCACACGAGAAAACATGGCTCCCCGGACTTACGTCTTCAATTCCGACAACCCCCGGCCGCGCATCGATCAACTCCACCGGATCCGGACGCTCCACGCTATCAGCAGTCATCTCCATCAACGGAAGCCTATACCTGGAGCACAAGTAACTGTGACACTAGTCCTCGGTGCAGCAACATAGAAACACTTTGATAGTGTTAGAGATTCCAACCTTGCCATGCCGCCGGCCGCCATTGCCCTACTCGGTGGTTCACGCGGTCGCCGCTGAACGCACTTTGAAGCTGCCGTAAACTGATAATCAGCAGCAACAGAGAAAAACAGTTGGTAAGTGTATTGGAAGAATCAGTCAACCAGCGATTTGTCAGGTAGTCATATTCCTCTGATGAAAGCAAACGTCATGTACAGTAATCTGTGCCACGGCACACCACAAGCTCCTTTCCTAGGCCACGGACTAGAATCTACGACACGCCGAGATGACACACTTATTTGAAATCCTCACGGCGCCCCTGCCTGTGTCCCCACCGTATGTCACTGTTCTGTACCTCCACATTGCAATACTCGACTTTTGCACAACACGTACTGCAGCTGTGTCCAATCATTCCACGGATCCCAAGAGCCAAACAAGTGGACAAGATTTCAGGTCCAGCTGAGCTTGGGTGCTGAAACGCCCTGTCCGTTGTATGTCTCCTTTCTAAGTTCTTTTTATAAAATGGAAGGGGCACACCCAAATTCTTAAAAGGGAAGGAGCCAAGTTGACAACAGAAACCTGAGTAAAGCAACTAGCTAGTAGCTACATCATCGTCTACATGAATAGTGTGAGGGTCACTTTTGTGAAAATTAATTTTGATCCCAGAGAATTAATTTTCGTCACAATGCACGTTTGAGAATCATTCCGTTCTAGTAATGTGAAATCAAGAGAGTGGCTAGCCAACGTCACAAACAAGCATCCCCTAACCGACGTTTACCTGCAGCAGCCACCGCCACACGGCCGGCCGGGCCGCCGGCTTGAAAGTCCAGTTCCTGATCTCCGTACAGAATCCCTCCGATCCACCGATGGACGGCCACGGGCGCCCGCCGCGTCCGGGCTGGACGGCAGCGTCCGTCCGACAGAGGCGACCTGAACGGGTCAAGCCGTTCATGCGCTGGGCGGGTCAAACCATGCTCGCTCGAGCCTAGACCGACTAGAGAGGAGTAGAGCCGAACGACAAGGACCCATGCGATTCCACGCCCGCCACCCTGGTACGTAGTCGTACTCTCGATCACGACGCCCTAATCGCGCCACTAAACCGCGTGTTCGCCGGCAAGCCGACGGCGCGGGAGCACGGGCATATATAGCTCGTGCCCCGGCACCTTCTCCTCAGACAGTCCGTCAGTCAGTCATCTGCCACTGACGAAGCCATTTCCAACCCTCTCGTGCGCATCTTCCACGACAGCATCAGCAAAGCAAGAATAAAGGCAGCTAGCAGCACGAACAACGGCGGCTAGCGGCTGAAGGAGGAGGAGGAGGGGCCGATGGAGATCGTGAGGATGGGAAGCTCGGCGGGGGGCGGGAGCGGCGTGCGGCGGACGGCGTCGTCCTGGCGTGGGGCGTCGGGGAGGAGCGACGCCTTCGGGCGGTCGGCCAGGGAGGAGGACGACGAGGAGGCGCTGCGCTGGGCGGCCATCGAGAAGCTCCCCACGTACGACCGCATGCGCAGGGGCATCCTGCTCCCGGGCGCCGTCGCCGGCGTCGGCGGCGGGGGCCAGGAGGTGGACATCCAGGGGCTCGGCCTCAACGAGAGGAAGAACCTCATCGAGCGCCTCATACGCACCGCCGAGGAGGACAACGAACGCTTCCTCCTCAAGCTCCGCGACCGGATGGAGCGGTGCGTCTCGGCTCAATTCATCACCTCGCTTCCGTAGCTCTGTTTATCCATTTCTCTCTCCCGGCACGACAGGCGCTGATGTTTGATGTGCTTGGCAGGGTTGGGATCGAGAACCCGACGATCGAGGTGCGGTTCCAGAACCTCAACATCGACGCCGAGGCCTACGTCGGCAACCGGGGAATCCCCACGTTCATCAATTTCTTCTCCAACAAAATCATGGTATGCATCTTATTCTTCGGCACAGCAGCTTCATGATCCTTCACTGATGGAACGGGAAAACCGAACAAAGTTCACGCCGAGTGGTTCCAACTTCAGCTTCTCATCCTTGTTTGTTTCAATCCTTCAGAATGTGCTGAGTGCTCTGCGCATCGTGTCAAGCGGGAAGAGGCCCATCTCTATCATCCATGACATCAGCGGAATCGTAAGACCCGGCAGGTGAGCGAGAGATCACGGACCTGTTTGTTTTGCATCATCTCACAGTTCTTTCCATGTTTTAATCTTGTGGAGTTTCTTCAGGATGTCCTTGTTGCTTGGCCCCCCTGGGTCTGGAAAAACTAGTCTACTCCTGGCACTGGCAGGGAAGCTGGACTCAACTCTCAAGGTACCTCATCTTCACATCCTTTCGTGACTCCGTTTTTCGTTCCATACAGAAATTTGCAATATGACCAGGGAAGATATAGAGATGTAAGCTCTAACATGATGAATTTAAAATTGGAAATGTTCAGGTGTCAGGGAGAGTGACTTACAACGGGCATGACATGCATGAATTTGTCCCCCAGAGGACATCAGCGTACATCGGGCAGCACGATCTTCACATCGGCGAAATGACGGTGAGGGAGACGCTGGCCTTCTCTGCGAGATGTCAAGGAGTCGGAACCCGTTACGGTAGGTGACATGGGAGCTGGAAAAAGGATATCTAGCTATTCACAAATTGTAAAGTGATTCTTATCGTGGTTTCAAATTGCAGACATGCTTACTGAACTCTCAAGAAGGGAGAAAGAAGCCAACATCAAGCCAGATCCTGACATTGATGTCTACATGAAGGTGAGCTGTTATTCCATATGGATCAAAACCCCAGCTTATTTAGAAGTAACGATATTTGCCTTTTTGAAGAGAGTCGAAATAAACTAGAATTACTAAGTTATTCTGCTCCTCTGTCCAAACAGGCCATCTCTGTGGAAGGTCAAGAGAGCGTGATCACGGATTACATCCTCAAAGTGAGCACCATACATAACATGAAAAATAAGCCAAACAAGTGCATATGCCCCTGACACACTTGCCTCCGTCGTGCAGATTTTGGGTCTGGAAATATGTGCAGATACAATGGTTGGCGACGGTATGATCAGAGGCATCTCAGGAGGACAAAAGAAGCGTGTCACCACAGGTATATGCAATATGCAGTGAAGGAAATAAATGCGCATAATGATGCCCTTTTGATTATGACAGTGAAATCAGATCTCTAAAATCATTGAAATTTAAATAGGCGAGATGCTTGTCGGGCCAGCAAAGGCACTGTTTATGGATGAAATCTCCACCGGTCTGGACAGCTCCACAACGTACCAGATCATCAACTCCCTCAGGCAATCTGTCCACATCCTCGGTGGCACGGCGTTAATCGCGTTGCTTCAGCCCGCGCCTGAAACATACGAGCTCTTTGATGACATTGTTCTGCTCACCGAGGGGAAAATCGTGTACCAGGGTCCTCGAGAAAGTGTCCTTGAGTTCTTTGAGGCCGTCGGATTCAGATGCCCTGAGAGGAAAGGCGTTGCAGACTTCTTGCAAGAAGTATGTGATACACAGGAGTTCTCTGTGCTGCATTTTTTTTAAAGAAACTCCCTATGCTACATGTTAGGACTAGGAACTCAAACTTGACATTTTTCATTGTGAATTCACAGGTAACATCTAGGAAGGATCAGCACCAGTACTGGTGCCGAAATGACGAGCCATATCGATACATCTCGGTCAATGACTTCACGGAGGCATTCAAAGCATTCCATGTTGGCCGCAAGATGGGCTCAGAGCTCAGGGTGCCGTTTGATCGAACCAGGAACCACCCTGCTGCGCTCACTACTTCCAAGTTCGGTATCAGCAAGATGGAGCTTCTTAAGGCATGCGTCTCTAGGGGAGTGGCTGCTGATGAAGAGGAACTCGTTTGTTTACATCTTTAAGATAGTCCAGGTTTGCATCCTGCTTGTTGAAATCTTCCTCAATTTTGAACTCGGATAGTGAAGTCTGATGAATGTTACGTGTTTGTACCAGCTCATAATCCTTGGGACCATCGCAATGACTGTCTTCTTGCGTACGGAGATGCACCGGAACTCAGTCGAGGATGGAGTGATCTACATGGGCGCGATGTTCCTCGGCCTGGTCACGCATTTATTCAATGGATTCGCCGAGCTCGCCATGAGCATTGCAAAGCTGCCCATATTCTACAAGCAGAGGGACCTGCTCTTCTATCCATCATGGGCGTATGGATTGCCTACATGGCTGCTCAAGATCCCGATATCATTTCTGGAGTGTGCCGTATGGATCTGCATGACTTACTATGTCATCGGCTTCGATCCAAACATCGAAAGGTTCTTCCGCCATTACCTGCTGCTTGTGCTCATCAGCCAGATGGCATCGGGTCTCTTCCGGGTTCTTGCTGCATTAGGAAGGGACATGGTTGTTGCAGACACGTTTGGGTCGTTTGCTCAGCTTGTTCTTCTGGTTCTTGGTGGCTTCTTGATAGCTAGAGGTATGTCGAATCTCCCTCTATTCAGCATCTGTTCATGTAGTTTCAACTGTCAAGAACATCATGCCGAGTTCTATTTCTGCAGATAACATCAAGGCATGGTGGATTTGGGGCTACTGGTGCTCCCCTCTGATGTATGCCCAGAACGCCATAGCGGTGAACGAGTTCCTTGGGCATAGCTGGAGGATGGTAATGCAGCGTCTCCTGGACCCTTGATCAGTCGACTTTCAGACAGATAATTTATAAAAATGCCAATCTTTGCACAGGTTGTTGATCCGACAGACAGCAATGACACGCTTGGCGTACAAGTCTTGAAGTCATGGCGGCATCTTTGTCGACCCAAACTGGTACTGGATCGGTGTTGGTGCCTTACTTGGGTACATCATGCTCTTCAATGTACTCTTCATTGTGTTCCTCGACTTGCTTGACCGTGAGTACCTTCTCACCAGCCGTAAAATGCATTGATTCGCGCATCGTTAATATCTTACGTTGGCGCTGACATCCTTCTTCTATCCGCAGCACTTGGAAAGGGCCAAAATGTTGTTTCTGAAGAGGAACTGATGGAGAAGCATGTGAACCGCACTGGAGAAAATGTAGAGTTGCTGCTTCTTGGAAACGATTCCGAGAATTCACCTTCCAATGGTCAGTAGAAATTCTTGCATAGACTGCATCAAGGAACGCATTTCCACCGCTGCATCATTGTGACAAGGGTAACAAATGCAGGAGGAGGAGAAATCACTGGCGCTGACACCAGGAGAGGGAATGGCACTTCCATTTACTCCTTGTCAATCACATTCGACAATATCAGATATTCTGTGGACATGCCTCAGGTAAGCATAACCAAGAAGTTCTATCCCGGGTTCAACACAGCGGCAGCTGATACTAGTGACAGATACTAATTGTGATGCACAAATCTTTGACAGGAAATGAAAGACAAAGGTATTACTGAAGACCGGCTAGTGCTCCTGAAAGGTGTAAGTGGAGCTTTCAGGCCAGGAGTTCTTACAGCATTGATGGGCGTCAATGGTGGGAAAGACCACTCTGATGGATGTGTTGGCGGGACGGAAAACTGGCGGTTACATTGAAGGAGACATCAACATCTCTGGATACCCGAAGAACCAAGAAACTTTTGCCCGGATTGCTGGTTACTGTGAGCAGAATGATATCCATTCTCCACATGTCACCGTTTATGAATCCCTCGTGTACTCGGCGTGGCTCCGATTGTCCCCTGATGTAGATTCAGAAGCAAGACAGGTAAGTTGAATGACCTTTGTTCTGCTAGTTCATAAGTAGCTCATCGTAAAATACACACTGCAACTGATCTCTGGAGTACTGAACTGATCCATTTTATGAATTCAGATGTTTGTGGAACAAGTCATGGAACTCGTCGAGCTGACATCATTGAGGGGAGCATTGGTGGGACTGCCAGGAGTGAATGGTTTATCCACCGAACAGCGTAAAAGGCTCACCATTGCTGTTGAGCTTGTTGCCAACCCCTCCATCATATTCATGGATGAACCAACTTCTGGACTGGACGCAAGGGCAGCTGCCATCGTGATGAGGGCGGTCAGAAACACAGTAGACACAGGAAGAACAGTTGTCTGTACCATCCACCAGCCCAGCATCGACATATTTGAAGCTTTTGATGAGGTAAATTGCAGCAAGGACAAGGAAACTGTGTGATCTGTAGAAGTATTGATTGTCTCATGTGAGAACTCACTTGTTATTCTTGAATATTTACAGCTGTTCCTGATGAAACGGGGAGGAGAAGAAATTTATGTCGGCCCCTTGGGACACAACTCATGCCATCTGATCGATTACTTTGAGGTGAGGCTCCTTACTGATCTATTGGACAGAGCAACCGATTTCCAATTTATAGCATGCATGATGAACCTTGCTTGGTGCCCCAAATGCAGGGCATACAAGGTGTGAAGAAAATCAAGGATGGATACAACCCTGCAACCTGGATGTTGGAAGTGACCACCCTAGCTCAGGAAGATGCCTTGGGTGTCAACTTTGCCGAAGTATACATGAATTCTGACCTATACCGGTATGTTGCAGTCTCAGAGCGTTGTTTCTGTATGTTTGTATACTTCTCCATCATTTCACTGATTCAAATGCATCATCAGGAGGAACAAAGCTTTGATAAGTGAACTAAGCACACCTCCACCTGGATCGACGGACCTGTACTTCTCAAAACAGTACGCGCAGTCCTTCTTCACACAATGTGTTGCTTGCCTGTGGAAGCAGCACAAGTCATATTGGAGAAATCCATCATACACTGCAACTAGAATCTTCTTCACGACGGTTATCGCCCTCATCTTTGGCACCATCTTTTTGAACCTAGGACAGAAAGTGTAAGTACCTTCGCTAACAACTCCAGATGAGACACTGATACATAATGACACAGCGTGAGAAAGAAACTTATTTGTACTTCATCTTTCCTTTCAGCGGCAAGAGACAAGACCTGTTCAATTCTTTGGGTTCCATGTACGCAGCAGTTATTTTCATTGGAATTCAGAATGGCCAATGCGTTCAACCTATTGTCGACGTCGAGCGAACAGTTTTTTACCGAGAAAAGGCTGCTGGGATGTACTCTGCTCTACCCTATGCTTTTGCACAGGTATTGCTCGTCGCAGAAGATTTGAAAGAAAAGATAGCACTTTTCTTCCTTCAACATTTTTTTTGAAATAAAATATAATGATTTTAACCATTCAACAGGTTTTCATTGAGATCCCACACGTCTTCCTGCAGACCATTATTTATGGTCTGATTGTTTACAGCTTGATTGGCTTGGACTGGGCATTTATGAAATTCTTCTGGTACATGTTCTTCATGTTCTTCACTTTCCTGTACTTCACATTTTATGGGATGATGGCGGTCGCTATGGCGCCAAACAGTGACATTGCTGCCATAGTGGCAACTGCATTCTATGCGGTATGGAATATCTTTGCGGCTTCCTAGTCCCCGATCAGTAAGTGTCCTATGACCGGTTTATTTGTAGTGAACCAACCTCTACATTTTCTCCATACTGTCGATGCTAAACTATATGTGTCTTGTCTGGCTTGCAGAGGATACCAATATGGTGGAGGTGGTACTCATGGGCATGCCCGGTGGCATGGACACTCTACGGGCTTGTTGCCTCACAATATGGAGACATTGCAGACGTTAGGCTGGAGGATGGGGAACAAGTGAACGCTTTCATCCACAGATTCTTTGGATTCAGGCATGATTACGTAGGTTTTATGGCTGTCGGTGTTGTAGGATTCACTGTTCTCTTCGCTTTCGTTTTTGCCTTCTCTATCAAAGTCTTGAACTTCCAAAGAAGATAGAGAGGCTATCTGAAAAACAACTTCAGATCGCTATAGCTAATAGAGTGTTGGCACTTGGCAGTTGGGAACACAGGAAAGTAAGTTTAGAGGCACAAATATTTGGTATCCGTTTCTCATGCAATTAACATATTTCTTAGATCAGCAGTTCAATTATGTATATATACTGTATATTGTAACTATCAGAGAAGGGCCCGTTGTAATTTTGTAAAATTGCCAAAAGTTCAAATATTTTTATGCAAGATTGTCTATCTTTGGTTCAGTTGATACATCATACATGTTCCCTTGAAAAGTCCATTACCGACTAACATGGCCTAAAAGATGACTTGGCTTGTATAATTCCGAAGAATATTGTGGGAAAACTTAACAAATTTCCAGTGAAAACTAGCTTTAGAAACTGGGTAGTATAATCAAGATTCGTGAATGGTGATGCGCTGTGATTGTGTTCAGCATACGAATTACTCGTTCACAAGTATTCCCTCTGTAAACAAATGTAAGACGTTTTGGCAGTTTAAATATTATCATAGCACTTTCAAAATAGAGCCTTAATGACACTTAAAGAAGAAGAAACTCGCATTTCAACGACTAACAGGGTGCTGCTATCTGGCTGAATGTATTCACATTTTCAATTGTTGAGGTTCTCAAGTTCAGTTACTATCTTATTTCAACAACTAACAGGGTGGAAAGCTATTGTCTCTCAAATTGTTTTGTTCACTAAGAATCGATAATTTTGGAGCAGCAAACATGATTTCATCATAGCCCTAAGAATTCGAAACAGTAGCGTAAGACTAATGCTTGTAGAATCGATACTAGCTAATGAACTCTTTTTTTTTTTTTTTTTAACGGTCACGGGGGGAGAGCTCCCCCACCTGAATATATTACCACTCAAACAGTAGCTAATGAACTCTGAGAACAGGCATCCACTAGTCTGCTAGATTCTGCAGATTTAAGTACGGACTACCTGAAGGAGTGTCGCGGTCCCCTGCAAACCCAATCGATCCCACCGCCGAATCAACATCACGGGCGCAGCAGCACCTCAACCTCGTCTGCTACAGAGCAAAGCTCCCCCTTCCGGCCCTACCGGCTCCCCCCGCAGGCTCCGGCAGCCGTTGCTCCTAGTCCCCAGGGTGCCCTGGAATCCGCGCGAGCCCCCGGGGGAGGTTTTCTTTTTTACAGCGTCATTTCCATTTGAGATAATTGCACATGTTCGTTCCAGCCGGCTGATAACTCGTTGGCGTTGGACGCCTCGTTTGCCTGCCGCGTGTCCCCTACTCCACGTTTGAAGTGTGTGTATAGACTGGCTCTGATTCTTGGCCTTGTATGACCAATTCAAGGCCTCAAACCAAGTTGTTTGGGTTTTCAACGAGTTTAGCATTTTCTGTAGTTTTCTCAATAAAAAAGGCTGTTAAATGGTCGGATGTGTTGTAACTTGTACATGGTGTCAGAATTCGTTCAAACCTGAGATCGATGCTTACCATGGGCATATGCCCACCTGGTGGCAAAAGTTGAGGTTATTTCAAGGATGGTCACAAAACGCCATGTTCAACGAAAGGTCCGTCTAAGAGCACGCTGCTTTTCGACATTTTTTAAATGGCCTCAATTTTGTTCCCATGACCTTGTATGACCAACTAAATGCACCATGCCAAGTTGTTTCTGTTTTCGACAAATCTTGTATTTTTAAAAAATTTCTCGGGCAAAAAAGGCCAATAGATGGTCGGACGTGTCACGACTTGCATACGATGTCGAAAATCGTTCAAGCCTGACATGAATGCCTACCATGGGCATGCCCACCTTCTTGAAAAATTTGAGTCATTTGAAGAATGTCCAAAAATAGACCATGTTCAACCGGGGGTGTTTAGGTAGACTACAAGGCTCCGTCTGAGAGCACGTTATTTTTTGACATACTTGAAATGGCCTTAATTTTTTTCAGCGACTTTGTATGACCAATTCAAGGCACTATGCCAAGGTGTTCTCGTTTTCTATAAATTTTGCACTTTCTAGAGTTTTCTCATTCAAAAAAGACCGATAAATGATCATAAGTGTCGCAACTTGCATACAGTGTTATAAATCGTTCAGACCTGGTGTGCATCCCTACAATGGGCATACCCACCTTTTTTTAAAAGTTGGGGCCATTTCAAGGATGACTAAAAATAGACCATGTTGAACGAAGTGTGTTTAAGTAGGTCAGAAGGTTTCGTCTGAGAGCACGTTTTAACATTCTTGAAATGACCCCAATTTTTTCATAGCCTTGTATGAGTAGTTCGAATCTTTCTACCGACGGCATTTTTAAAGGCTTTTTATGAAGCCTATAATCAAGCCAGATTTAGAACCTTTAACGCACCAAATCTACGCCAGAAAAACAAGGATCGATCAACCAACCTCCCGGAAAATTGGGGCAGTTTCCAAAGATCGTTTTGTTGGGGAACATTGCATAAAATAAAAAATTTCTTACGTTCACCAAGATCCATCTATGAGTTCATCTAGAAACGAGTGATAGGAGTGTATCTACATACCTTTGTAGATCGCGAGCGGAAGCGTTCAAGTGAACGGGGTTGAGGGAGTCGTACTCGTCGTGATCCAAATCACCGATGACCAAGTGCGAGCAGACGGCACCTCCGCGTTCAACACACGTGCGGAGGCGGATGGCGTCTCCCACACCTTGATCCGGCAAGGAGGAGGAGAGGTTGATGAAGATCCAAAGACGACGCCAGGCGTGGTGGTGGATGCCGAGATACAGCGGGGCTTCGCCAAGCAACTACAGGAGGGAGAGGTGTAGCAAGGAGGAGGAGGCGCCAGGTGTTGGGTGCGGCTGCCCCCCCCACCCCTCTTTATATAGGGAGCCCAAGGGGCGCCCGGCCTAGGAGATGGGATCTCCTAGGGGGCGGCTGACAAGGGGAGACTTGCCCCCAAGGCAGTGGGCGCCCCCTCCCCTAGGGTTCCCAACCCTAGGCGCATGAGGGGGGCCCAAGGGGGGCGCACCAGCCCACCAGGGGCTGGTTCCCCTCCCACTTCAGCCCATGGGGCCCTCCGGGATAGGTGGACCCCAGGGAACCTTCCGGTGGTCCCGGTACAATACCGGTGGACCGAAACTTTCACGATGGTAGAAACTTCGACTTCCCATATATAATTCTTTACCTCCGGACCATTCCGGAACTCCTCGTGACGTCCGGGATCTCATCCGGACTCGAACAACTTTCGGTTTGCTGCATACTCATATTCATACAACCCTAGTGTCACCGAACCTTAAGTGTGTAGACCCTACGGGTTCGGGAGACATGCGAGACATGACCGAGGCGGCTCTCGGTCAATAACCAACAGCGGGATCTGGATACCCATGTTGGCTCCCACATGCTCCTCGATGATCTCATCGGATGAACCACGATGGCGAGGATTTAAGCAACCCCATATACAATTCCCTTTGTCAATCGGTACGTTACTTGCTCGAGATTCGATCGTTGGTATCCCAATACCTCGTTCAATCTCGTTACCAGCAAGTCACTTTACTCGTACCGTAATGCATGATCCCGTGGCCAAACACTTGGTCACTTTGAGCTCATTATGATGATGCATGACCGAGTGGGCCCAGTGATACCTCTCCGTAATGCGGAGTGACAAATCCCAGTCTCGATCCGTGTCAACCCAACAGACACTTTCGGAGATACCTGTAGTGCACCTTTATAGTCACCCGTTACGTTGTGACGTTTGGTACACCCAAAGCACTCCTACGGTATCCGGGAGTTACCGATCTCATGGTCTAAGGAAAAGATACTTGACATTGGAAAAGCTCTAGCAAAACGAACTACACGATCTTGTGGTATGCTTAGGAGTGGGTCTTGTCCATCACATCATTCTCCTAATGATGTGATCCCGTTATCAATGACATCCAATGTCCATAGTCGAGAAACCATGACTATCTATTGATCAACGAGCTAGTCAACTAGAGGCTCACTAGGGACATATTGTGGTCTATGTATTCACATGTGTATTACGATTTCCGGATAATACAATTATAGCATGAATAAAGACAATTATCATGAACAAGGAAATATAATAATAATCCTTTTATTATTGCCTCTAGGGCATATTTCCAATAGTCTCCCACTTGCACTAGAGTCAATAATCTAGTTACATTGTGATGAATCGAACACCCATAGAGTTCGGTGTTGATCATGTTTTGCTTTCGTGGAAGAGGTTTAGTCAATGGATCTGCGACATTGAGGATCCGTATGCACTTCTGCAAATTTCTATGTCTCCATCTTGAACATTTTCACGAATGGAGTTGAAGCGATGCTTGATGTGCTCGGTCTTCTTGTGAAACACAGGCTCCTTGGCAAGTGCAATAGCTCCGGTGTTGTCCACGGAAGAGTTTGATCGGCCCCGACGCATTGGGTATGACTCCTAGGTCGGTGATGAACTCCTTCACCCAAATTGCTTCATGCGCTGCCTCCGAGGCTGCCATGTACTCCGCTTCACATGTAGATCATACGCCATGCGACGCTTCGCTGTAAATGCACTAGCTTACTACTCCACCATTCAACATATACACGTATCCGGTTTGTGACTTTGAGTCATCGGATGCGTGTCGAAGCTAGCATCGACGTAACCCTTTCTGACGAGCTCTTCGTCACCTCCATAAACGAGAAACATGTCCTTAGTCCTTTTCGTGTACTTCAGGATATTCTTGACCTGTCCGGTGTTCCTTGTCGGGATTACTTTGGTACCTTCCTACCAAACTTACGGCAAAGGTTTACATCAGGTGCGGTACACAGCATGGCATACATAATAGACCCTATGGGTGATGCATAGGGATGGCACTCATCTCTTCTATATCTTACTGCCGTGGTGGGACATTGAGCCGAGCTCAATTTCACACCTTGTAATACAGAGCAAGAACCCTTTCTTGGAGTGATCCATTTGAACTTCTTCAATATCTTATCAAGGTATGTGCTTTGTGAAAGACCTATGAGGCGTCTCGATCTATCCCTATAGATCTTGATGCCTAATATGTAAGTGACTTCTCCAAGGTCCTTCATTGAAAAACTCTTATTCAAGTAGGCCTTAATGTTGACCAAAAGTTCTATATCATTTCCCATCAAAAGTATGTCATCTACATATAATATGAGAAATGCTACAGAGCTCCCACTCACTTTCTTGTAAATGCAGGCTTCTCCATAAGTGCGCATAAACCCAAAGCGAATGTTCCAACTCCGAGATGCTTGCACCAGCCCATAAATGGATGTTGGAGCTTGCATACCTTGTTAGCATTCTTAGGGTCGACAAAACCTTCGGCTGCATCATATATAGTTCTTCCTTAAGATAGCCGTTAAGGAATGCCGTTTTGACATCCATTTGCCATATCTCATAATCATAGTATGCGGCAATTGCTAACATGATTGAGACGGACTTCAGCTTCGCTCACGGGAGAGAAAGTCTCATCGTAGTCAACCCTTGAACTTGCCGATAACCCTTAGCGACAAGTCGAGCTTTATAGATGGTAACATTACCATCGCGTCCGTCTTCTTCTTAAAGATCCATTTGTTTTCTATCGCTCACGATCATCGGGCAAGTCTGTCAAAGTCCATACTTTGTTTTCATACATGGATCCTATCTCGGATTGCATGGCTTCAAGCCATTTGTTGGAATCTGGGCCCGCCATCGCTTCTTCATAGTTGAAGGTTCACCGTTGTTCAACAACATGATTTCCGTGACAGGGTTGCCATACCACTGGTGTGGAGCGTGTCCTTGTGGACCTCTGAAGTTCAAGAACAACTTGATCCGAAGTACCTTGATCATCATCATTAATTTCCTCTCCGATCCGGTGTAGGCACCACAGAACATTTTCTGAGCTGCACTACTTTCCGGTTCAAGGCGTAGTACTTCATCGAAGTTCTACTTTCCTCCCACTTACTCCTTTCGAGAGAAACTCTTTTTCGAGAAAGGATCCGTTCTTGGCAACAAAGATCTTGCCTTCGGATCTAAGGTAGAAGGTATACCCGGTGGTTTCCTTTAGGGTATCCTATGAAGACGCATTTTTCCGACTTGGGTTCGAGCTTTTCAGGTTGAAGTTTCTTGACATAAGCATCGCATCCCCAAACTTTTAGAAGCGACAGCTTAGGTTTCTTCCCAAACCATAATTCATACGGTGTCGTCTCAGCAGTTTAGGCGGTGCCCTATTTAAAGTGAATGTAGCTGTCTCTAGAGCGTATCCCCAAAATGATAGCGGTAAATCAAGAAGAGACATCATAGATCGCACCATATCCAATAGAGTGCGATTCTGACGTTCGGACACACTATTATTTGAGGTGTTCGGTAGGCGTGAGTTGTGAAACGATTCCACATTTCCTTAAGTGTGTACCAAATTCGTGACTTAAATATTCTCCTCCACGATCTGATCGTAAGAACTTTATTTTCGGTCACGTTGATTCTCTACCTCATTCTGAAATTCCTTGAACTTTTCAAAGGTCTCAGACTTGTGTTTCCAAGTAGATATACCCATATCTACTTAAGTCGCTCGTGAGAGTGAGAACATAACGATATCCTCCATGAGCCTCAACGCTCATTGGACCGCACACATCGGTATGTATGATTTCCAATAAGTTGGTTGCTTTCGCTCCATTGTTAGGAGAGCGGAGTCTTGGTCATTTGCCCATGAGGCATGGTTACGCATGTGTCAAATGATTCATAATCAAGAGACTCTAAAAGTCCATTAGCATGGAGCTTCTTCATGCGCTTGACATAATGTGACCAAGGCGGCGATTGCCACAAGTATGTGGGACTATCGTTATCAACTTTACATCTTTTGGTATTCACACTATGAATATGTGTAACATCACGTTCGAGATTCATTAAGAATAAACCATTGACCATCGGAGCATGACCATAAAACATATCTCTCATATAAATAGAACAACCATTATTCTCGGATTTAAATGAGTAGCCATCTGATTAAACGAGATCACGATACAATGTTCGGTGCTCAAACTTGGCACTAAATAACAATTATTGAGGTTTAAAACTAATCCGTGGGTAAATGTAGAGGTAGCGTCTTGAAGCCAGCGATCACATCGACCTTGGAACCATTCCCGACGCGCATCATCACCTCGTCCTTTGCCAGTCTCCGCTTATTCCGCGGCTCCTGCTGTGAGTTACAAATATGAGCAACGACACCGGTATCAAATACCGGGAGTTACTACGAGTAATCGGTAAGGTACACATCAATTACATGTATATCAAATATACCTTTAGTGTTGCCGGCCTTCTTATGCGCTAAGTATTTGGGGCAGTTCCGCTTCGGTGACCCTTCCCTTTGCAATAAAAACACTCGATCTCGAGCTTGGGTCCATTGCACGACTTCTTCACGCAATGGCGGCTTACGGTAGCGGCAACATCCTTGCCGTCCTTCTTGAAGTTCTTCTTACCCTTGCCCTTCTTGAACTTAGTGGTTTTATTGACCATCAACACTTGATGCTCCGTCTTGATTTCTACCTCTGCTGACTTCAGCATTGAAAATACTTCAGGAATAGTTTTCACCATCCCATGCATATTGTAGTTCATCACAAAGCTCTTGTAGATTGGTGGGGCGATGAAGGATTCTGTCAATGACCGCCTCGTCCGGGAGGTTGATGTCCATTGGGAATGACGGCGGTTGTACAACAGGACATTTTGAGTAGGTGCTCATTGACAGAACTATTTTCCTCCATCTTACAACTATAGAACTTGTCGGAGACTTCATATCTCTCGACCCGGGCATGAGCTTGGAAAACCAGTTTCAGCTCCTCGAACATCTCATATGCTCCGTGTTGCTCAAAACGCTTTTGGAGCCCCAGTTCTAAGTTGTAATGTCGGAGTAATGGACTACGGGTAGGCAGACCCGAGCCCCTGAACCTTTCAAAACATCGGGGCAGGCAGCGCCCCTCAAGACCCCAAGACGAAGAGCCGCCTTCAGATGGCCCTTGGCCAGCTTGACCCGACTACCCCTCTGGGCCGAGTCCCAGGGGCCGCCTTCAGGACAAGCCGACTCCAAGCCAGCGACCTCCAGCGAGGCCGGCCACAGGGAGTCGGCCCGTGACCACCACCGCCTTGAGCCTGGGCGACTATGGGGTAAAGCCGCCTCGCGGCCCATCCCTTGATCCATAAAGAGGCGGGTATGGCTTCTGGTAGCCGTACCAACGGAGACCTCGCGTCTTGGCCCAGGAACCTTGTTGCCATGCCGGCCCTGATGTCATCACCGTGGGCAGATTCCTGCACCCGTCGGCTTTGTCTGTCACGACCGAAGGCGGCGGGACCCTTTGTCGGCGGGAGTACCAAGCAGCGAGCATCCCAAAGACGGACCAGTGGAGTCGGCCTCCGGAAATCGGCGGTTCCTCCCGGAATCCGCAGCGCCATTGACCGGACAAGGCAGGGAATGGCATGGCGATGATCGCCGCCCGGCAACCTTTGTCGCCATAACCTCACAACCAAGCTTCGCGTCATTAGAACCGCGTCTGATGATCTGCGCAGCCGGCCAGACCACGCGGTGGACAAGGGCTATCGGCCCCATCTGCTGAACCGTCGGTGAGGGCCCGCTAGTCAGCGGAGCCCGAGTCCAGCGAGGAAGACGGCAACTTAGAGATCAGCGACTTGGGCCCACACCAGGGCGGATTACGTTGTACCCCAGGAAATGGCGTAGGCCTATAAACCCGGGGCACCCATGCAAGGGGTTGGAAGCTAGTAGTTCGAGACACACACATAGAGGAGAGAAGAAGCGAGCCAAGCCCTTCTCCTTCCTCACCCCGAACAGCTCAAGGAGCCTCTTGTACCCATTTTTCCATAGTGATCATGCGGAGACCCCTGAGCAGCGATAGAGGTGTTATCTCCTCGGAGAGCCACAAGGCTAGGTAAGATTCACGCGGCGTGCATGTCTTCCGCCTCATCCGTTTCTGTGCACCGGTGACGTTCTACTCGCCCCCTCCATGATAAGCCATCCTTTGGCATATGTCGCACCAACCCCGACATTTGGCGCCCACCTTGGGGCCTGGTGCACCATCGTGCGGAGACACACTGCGACGGAACCCTCTTCCTCCTGGCGGCGCAGCCAGCTTGACGCGAGATGGAGTTTGCGCTTGACGCTTGGCGCATGGCGCTGAGATACTTTCGCGGCAAGTTGCCTCGCCCGAACTTAGCCGGTGAGGTTCGCCTCCGACGAGCTCGCATCCGACGCGGTAGCGGGACGGCCCGGAGAAAGCCTCCTCGCGGGCCTCCTCGGCAGCTTCACGCGTCGGCGCGAGCCCGCCACCGACACAGGTCCGTAGGCTCCACCGACCCGATCTTTGGTCGATTCCGACACCGCTGCGTCGCTCGACGCGTTCCCCACCAACGTGGTGGTCTCTGACGAGCCTCTCCCTCGCGGAGAGAGCGGCGGGAGCACCGCAAATCCGCGAAGTACTAAATCGCCAGTCATGGCGAGCCCTCCGTATGAGGCTCGTGACCCTCGAGGCTGTGCGCAAGATCGGCCGCCTCCATTCCGGAGGACGCCCGATGCCAAAGCGCTGAGGCGCGCGCCTTCAGCTCCTCGAGGCGCCACAGAAGCCGGCAAGCATGAGACGCTTGTCGAAGCCTATCAGCGAGATGGATCGCGCGCCGTGGCGGCTTCGCCCGGCTCGGGCCCTAGCCGCCCTGGCGTGGTTCGACAGCAATGTGCCCTTCGCCCGATCCGGTTTAGGGCCGACCGCCCTGTATGCATACGCCACGCCGGTAGCGCGAACATTCGCGCTGCCCAGGCAGCGGACGAGCTGGATAACTTCGAGGGCGAGGAGCGCCGCCTGATGACGGAGCGAGTTCAGCAGCTCCTCGACGCGGCCGCCGCGCAGGATGGTGCCGGCTGCCGCACCGAGGCGCCGCAGCGCCCAAACGACGACCCACCACCTCGCCGAGACCAAGGTGCGACGTCCCGAACGCCGACTGGCGGGGCCCGTGGGAAGAAGGACAAGGAGCCGGCTGCCAGCCGCAGTCGGACTCACATCACCATCGAGCGCGACCAAGACGGCCGCCCTAGAGCGGTGGAACGGCGGGACGACTACTTGCCTCCCCCTCCTCGCGGAGAAAGGCAAGTCTCCCCGCCGCCCGTGAATCATCCGACTCTCTGCGACCGCCTTGGCCGCCGAGAGAAGTCGAGAGAAACGACGCCCGCCATCGGATCGACCGAACTCCACCGATCCTGGCGTTAGAAGAAGAAGGCGAGCTGGGTCCTCCTCGCCGGACCCGCATCCGGGACGAGCCCTTTCCCAAAGGGTTCACGCTCCCCGAGACACGTCCAAATACACCCGGCTGCGTGAAGCCGAGGAGGGCCGGTGGACTACTCCACGGCCGTCGACGCATAGTGACAGCGACAAGCGCTGTCAGTAAAGTATGTTCCCCTCATGCTCCAAAGGCACGGCCGGACATGGTTGAACAGCTTGAAGCCCCGCAGCATCAGCAGGTTGGGTCGACTTCACCGAGGCCTTCGTCCGCAACTTCACGAAAGCACAGCCACAAGCGACCTCCCAAGCCTCGTCAAATTTGTCCTTGTGCGTACAAAGGCCCCAATGAGTCCACTCGCGACTACCTCACGCTTGGGCGAGCTCCGGAACTCCTGCGAGGGAGTGCACGAGGTGCGAGCAATCGAGTACTTCACCGCGGGTGCAGAGAAGGCACCCTCCTCAAGCACAAGCTCCTTTGCGACGAGCCGGAGACCCTCGACGAGCTGCTAGTCATAGCAGACAAATACGCCACTGCCGACTCCTCCATGAAGGCGGAGATCGAAGTCAGTGCGACTGGCAAAGTAGCCCCCACGCCTCAGGAACTCCGGCTGGCGATCTTGCCGCCGATGATGACAGCATGAGAATGATCCTGGCGCCAAGGCCCCGCAGCGGCTTCCAACAGCCGGCAGGTGGCGGCATACGATCGAACCAAGAGCTGAGGGGCAGCCTCCGCCAAGCGGCGTAAAGGCGGCAAGCGAACTGGTTGCCGCCTTCTCCACGAAAGCGCAGACTTCTGGACGGCCCCTGCAAGTTCCACAGCGGCGCGAAGCCATCAAACCACACCACCCGGAAGTGCCACTGGCTCACCAGGATCACCAAGGGAGATGGCCTTGCCCCTCCTCCGCCTGCTGGGCCGCCGCCTCCGCCACCGCCCTAGCAGCCGGCTGTCCGCCACCGGGCGCATGATTCAAGACGATTACCCGAAGAGCACGCGGCGCCTATGTCATGTTTACGGCATGGCGGATGATCGCCGCAAGAAAGCGGCAACAAAGAAGAAGAGGTGAATGCCGTGGCATCGACGCCCTGAAATTCATACCTTTGGTCCGAGAGGCCCATCACCGAGTCGTCTTGATCACCCGGTGATGCCGAATCCGGGTTCCTACGCTCTGGTCTTAGGAGCCACCCTTGCAGCGGATAGGCGGGCCGCTCGCTTCTCGCGAGTAATCTTGATGACGAGGCAGCAACATCAACATCACAGCACAAGGATACGATGGAGAAGCTAGGAATCAAGCAGAGGCAGCTTGACAGATAGTCGAACTGTGTTCCATGGAATTATGCACAGCCTTTCCTGCTCCCGATTGGCAAGATTTTGATAGGCGTCCTCTTTGGGGACAAGGATCACTTTCACCGAGAGCGGTCTGGTTGAAGTGGTGGACCTCGAGAGCCCCTACCATGCCTTGCTTGGCCGACCTGCTTTGGCCAAGTTCATGGCGGTCCCCACTACGCCTACCTCAAGATGAAGATGCCGAGTTCCAAGGGGATTCTCGACCGAATGGGCGACTCTGAAAGTCATCCGCTCACAGCACCGAAGTAGCCGGCTAGCCGAGTCCCTCGTGATCGCAGCTGAGAGGCGGCTCCTAGATCAGGTCGTGGCGATGGCCAGCAAGCAGCCAGAGATATCATCCGACCCCAAGGAGTCGGTGAGGGCCTCGTTCAAGCCGGCCAAAGAGACCAAGAAGATACCCTTGGACCCGGAGCACCCAGAGAAGTACGCTATCATAGGTGCGAACCTCGACAGCAAATAGGAAGGCGAGCTCGTCGATTTCCTTCGTGAGAATCGGGACATCTTCGCATGGTCCTCCAAAGACATGCCAGGTGTACCGACGGATTTCGCCGAGCACAAGTTACATGTCCGACTGGCGTGAAGCCGTCAGCAGCCCCTGCGCCGCTGTCCGGAAGAGAAAAGAAGAGTTGTTGGAGAAGAGATAGCCCGGCTCCTTGCAGCCAGTTTCATCATGGAAGTGTTCTTTCCAGAATGGTTGGCGAACCCGGTCCTGGTACTAAAGAAGAACAAGCGGTGGCGGATGTGCATTGACTACACAAGCCTCAACAAAGCCTGCCCCAAGGACCCGTTTGCTCTGCCCATAATTGATCAGGTGATAGACTCCACAGCCGGATGCGAGCTGCTGAGCTTCCTAGATGCATATTCAGGATATCATCAGATCAAGCTGAACCCGGCAGACAGATTGAAGACCGCCTTCATCACGCCGTTTGGAGCCTTCTGCTACCTGACCATGACGTTCGGCTTGAGGAACGCCGGCGCCACCTTTCAGTGTTGCATGCAGAAGTGCCTCCTCAAGCAGCTTGGCAGAAACTCCCACGTTTACGTGGACGACGTGGTGGTGAAGACGGAGAGGCGAGGAACGCTGTTGGAAGACCTCAAGGAGACCTTTTGAAAACCTGCGCCGTTCGAGATCAAGCTCAACCCGAGAAATGCGTCTTGAGTACCACCGCCAGCTCCTCGGCTTCCTCGGTATCCGAACGCGGCATAGAGTGCAACCCGTGAAGATCAAGGCAATTGAGAGAATGGAAGTACCCACCGACCTTTGGATGTGCGTAAGTTCACCGCTGCTTGGCGTCTATCGGTCGATTAAATCGATCGGCTGGGTGAGAAAGCCCTTCCTCTGTACCAACTTATGAAGAAGACCACCTTCTTGAATGGAACTCAAGGCGAGAAGCTTTTCTCCGATTAAAAAGAATCTTGGCTACTCCTCCGGTCTTTGGCGGCTCGACTCCAAAGGAGCCCATGCTCCTGTATATTGCCGCCACCAAATGAGGGTAGTCAAGCGTAGTTATTGTGGTTGAACGCAAGGAGGAGGGCAAGGCGCCACCGGTCCAGAGACCAAGATATTACACGAGCGAGGTCTTTGTCGACCTCCAAGCGAGAACTACCCCCACTACCCGAGAAAGATGTGTTACTGGCGTGCACTTTGCCGCCAAGAAGTTGAAGCCTTACTTTCAAGAGCACTCAATCACCGTGGTTTGCACGGCCCCACTAGCAGAGATCATCGGAAGCTTGAGATGCTTCGGGCGAGTGGCCAAATGGGCCATAGAGTTGGCCCCCTACACCATCTTTACCAGCCCAAGACCGCCATCCGATCCACGAGGCTTTGGCCGACTTATTTCGTCGATTGGGCGAGACCCGACCGCTGGCCAAATACCGACTCCACCCATTGGCGGATGCACTTTGATGGCTCCAAGATGCGCACGGCTTGGGGGCGGCGTGGTCCTCACTTCCCTAAAGGCGACAAGCTCAAATGCGCGTTGCAGATCCATTTCGCCGCCTCCAACAACGTCGCCCGAATCACGAGGCGCTCATCCACGAGCTCCGGCTTGCCAAAGAACTCGGCATTCGCCGGATCACGTATACTGGCGACTCCGACTTGGTGGTCCAACAGGTCATCCGTTGTTGGGGCGCCAAAAGATGCAAACATGGCGAGCTACCGCTTTCAGTGCAGCAAGCGAGTGGATATTTTGAGGATGCGAATTCCTCCATGTGCCAAGGAACGACAATGACCAAGCAGATGCCACAGCAAGAATCGGTTCCACCCGACGTGCAATACCATCCGGTGTCGCCTTCAGCGCCTTCTCAAGCCATCCGTCAAACCGTCGCCAGAGTCAGACTCCATTTTGTGCCGGCTCCCCCCGAAGAAAGCAGATCCGACCCCAGAGCCTCGGCAGACGGCACAAGAATCCTTGAAGACGCCCCCAAGAACGCGGCAGTCGAAGCCGGCCCGGGGACTGCAGCGACCTTTGCAAAGCCTCCAGTACTCGGCCCAGAGTACCAAACCAAGCTAAAGTATAACGTGCATGGCTCCCAGGCCAGTACACGGCACGCAGGCCGGAGAATCGAAAGACAGTGAAATCAGGGCCGGCTTGAACTGGAGAGAGGGAAGTAGCAGCAGCCCGAATCTTGGACATCATGACATCAAACGCATCCCGGTCCTCCTCCTTAGTCAATAATCTCCACTACTGCAAGAATATGCAAGTTTTAAATAAGCAATCAGCAGGTTTAGCAGGAAAGACATGTTCAATGGTAAACTTGTTCCTTGTCGTCCATAGAGTCCAACACACCGCTGCCAATCCCACCCAAAACAATCTTCTCTGGGCCTCAACCAGGTTAGAGGCCAAGAGACGAAGGTCTGAGAAGGAAGAGGGTCTCCAAGAAACATTCAACCACGATCTGATACAACACCAGAAAAGTTTAGCCAAAACACAGTTAAAGAAAATATGGTTTGTGTCCTCTCTTTGCCCGCATAGAGCGCAGCAATCAGAGCCAGGACCATTACGTTTGCGAATTTGATCACCAGCCGGCAACCGCCCACGAGAGGCTTGCCAAAGGACAATCTTGATCTTTGGAGGGATGCAGGCTCTCCATATCCACTTGAATTTGGAAGTGTTCGAACAAGAAATCAGCTTGCCATATAAGGATTTAACGGAAAAACGGCCTGATGAGGAGTGGGGCCAAGCCACCGAGTCCTCCTCCTCCGAGAGCATAGGGAAGAAGGCAACGAGGCGCTGCCAGTCGACCAACTCTTCAGGAGATAGAGGAAGCCGCAGCTGAAGGGCCCAATTATTGGCAGAGAGCTCAGGGATCGAGATCTCGTGGTCGGGCAAAGTGAAGAGAAAAGGACGAAATGAATTCGCCAAATAAGTGGTCGAGCCAAGCACCACCAGTCAAGCCGTAATCTAGTGGATCTGCCATTATGCACAACAAATTTGACAAGGCCTTGAAAGACAGGCCTAAGCTTTACAAGATCTTTCGAGGCTGGAGGCGCCAGGTGGCTGAACAAACATGGGGCTAGAGGAAGGCGCGATTAGCTTTGAGAATGTTGTACCAGAGTGATTTATCCGAGGTGGTGGTCATGATCTTCCACCACCATTTGATGATCAGGCACTTGTTCATGACTAAAGTATTAACAATACCTAGCCCCCAAGGCTCTTGGGTCTGCAAATATGGTCCCATCTGACCATGCGATATTTACGCTTGTTATCAGCCGCGTTTCAGTAAAATGAACCTCTATGCTTATCAAACCCAGCGTGTGTACCATCAGTGCGAAGATAGAAACCCATCACAAACATAGGGAGGAAAGAAAGGCAAGCGTTAATCAGAGCAACTTTCCCTGCCTGAGTATTGTATCTGCCCCTCCTGGGCATGACACGATTGCCAACTTTGGCCACCGTAGGTGCGAAGTCTTCGGCCAGGAGTTTGTCAGAAGAAATAGGCAGGCCAAGATACTTTAGAGGGAAAGAACCAAGGGAACAGTTCAGCAAGTGGGCTACACGCAAGGCCTTGGTCTCCGAAACTCCAGTAACAATCACTTCACTTTTGGGGAAGTTAATTTTTAAGCCCGAGAAACTTGAGATGGGAAAGGCACGCATCATTAAGTTCCACCATAATAATCGTATCATCGGCGTACTGAATATGAGTAATCCCTTGAGGGACGAGATGTGAGCTCACCGGAGTGATATGTCCAGCCACTGTGCTCTGGACAAAATATTAGAGAGAGCATCCGCAACGAAGTTAAAAAGGATGGGGGAGGCCGGGTCTCCTTGCCTGAGGCCTCTAGAATTCTTGAAGAAGTTGCTAACCTTCCCATTGACAAAGATAGCAGTGTGGCCCCCTGAGACCATCTGCATAATTCTATGGACAACGCCTCCATCAAAGCCCTTGGACAGAAGAAGCCCCAGCTCACAGAATAATAGGCCTTCTCAAAGTCCAACTTAAGAATAACTCCCTTGTTGCCTGATTTGTGGATATCATGGATGATCTCATGCAGGCAGAGGACCCCATCAAGGATAAAACGACCTTTGACAAAGGCAGATTGAGTAGGAGAAAGGGTGCAGTGAGCCACTGGTGTAAGGCGAGTAGCCAAACATTTGGCAGGGAACTTGGCAAAATTATTAATCAGAGCAATGGGCCTAAACTGGGAAATGAGCTCCGCGCCCTTGACTTTAGGAATGAGAGAGATCACGACATAACTGAGTCTAGAGATGTCCACCGTGCCCAAACAGAACCCTTGGATAATCGCACAAATAAGCGCTTTAAGCTAAGGCCAAAAGGTTTTAAAGAAAGGGATAGAGAAGCCATCCGCGCCAGAAGCAGAGTTAGCATTGGCTTTATTGATAGACATGAAAATTTCCTCTTCAGAAAAAGGGAGTGTCGGTGTCAAAACCGGCGGATCTCGGGTAGGGGGTCCCGAACTGTGCGTCTAGGCGGATATGTATATCTCCTACCATTGTAACCGACTCTATGTAACCCTAGCCCTCTCCGTTGTCTATATAAACCGGATGGCTTTAGTCCGTAGGACTAGAATCAGAACATCAACAACCCTTACAATCATACCATAGGCTAGCTTCTAGGGTTTAGCCTCCTTGATCTCGTGGTAGATCCACTCTTGTAAACATCCACAATATCAATATCAATCAAAGCGGGGCGTAGGGTTTTACCTCCATCAAGAGGGCCCGAACACAGGTAAACATCGTGTCCCTTGTCTCCTGTTACCATCCGCCTAGACGCATGGGCCGGGGACCCCTACCCGAGATCCGCGGTTTTGACACCGACATTGGTGCTTTCATTGAGAGTTCCTCGTATGTCGTCACCAATAGGCTTGATGGCCTCTTCAATCAACAACGACGCAGTCCTGGGTGAGACTTTTCTCCCGGACAGGTCTTCGTGATTCGGGCGGCTTCGCTGCGGGCCAACTCACTTGGCCATCTGGAGCAGATCGAAAGCTATGCCCTGGCCCGTCGGTCAGGTTTGGAAACCCTAAACTTCACGGCCGATATCCGCGGGGACTTGATCTTCGACGGATCGAGCCACGTACCAGCGTGCGGCTTATCAATGCCACGATGGGCATGACCTAACTCGCTACGGACGGCACCTTGAAGGCGCTGCAGATCCGCTCCGACTCATAGTCCGGAGCCGACCGCTCGAATCGAGGGCGGATGGCTGGACACCGCCTCGGAGCCGCCTTCTCTGGCGATAGAGCCGAACACTTACCTTGTCCCGCATAAAGCTCATGACTCGAGGTGCGGACTCTGCGGACTCGAACCTCCTGCGCCCTGCCCGGTCGAATCCGATTGGGCGCCGATCATGGAATTCACCGCTACGGACATCTTTTCAGCACTTTTCGCCCTTGGCGATATCGTGAATTCATCAAGCATCTCTCGCTATCCGGAGAGCCACTGTCCGAAAACTACGGCCGGAAGGGCCGGTTGGGACGCGGACGACGACGAAATTCAGAGCCCACCCACCATCCACTTCGTAGCCACCGTCGACGATTTAACCGACGTACTCAACTACGACTCCGAAGACATCGACGGTATGGGCGGCGATGCCGGAGACTACCAAGAACCGGTGCCTACAGGACACCTTTGGAAGACCACCTCGTCATACGACATATACATGGTGGACACCCCAAAAGATGGGGACGGCGAAGAAGCGGAGGCCGATTCCCTAAAGAAACAGCCCAAGCGCCGACGGCGTCGGTGGCGCCATTCTAAATCCGCCACGGCAAGAATGCAGATTCCGCACAGGAGATAATAACACCCCAGAAAGTGCCGAAGACAACTCCCTCCAGCTAGGGGTGGAAACGGATCGGATGCGGATCGGATAGTGCTCTTACCACTTTCATTTTCATATTTTCAAAACGAATACGAATTCGAATACGGATGTTATCGGATACGGATGCGGCTCGGATATTATTCCGAATACGGATACGTATCGGATATTTTCTTGATTCGAACGGATACGAATAATATCAACATATTGCTTAAGTAAATTAGTCGATAGCTATGTGACCTGAAATAATCAACTTGTGACATACAATAAGTCAATGATAAATAGGTTTATGAATAAATACTATTGTAATGCATAATGATTTATAAGTTCAATCATATAAAGAGTAAAATTTGACCCCTTATTTGGCTTTTATGTTGGATAATTGGAATATTGGGTCTAGAATTTTGAAAATTACCTCCCATAATCTTATTCGGATACGGATATATCCACTTCCATATCCATATTTGTGTCAAAATCTCCTACCATATTTTATTTATTATTTGTTTAATAAATTCGGATACGGATAATTTCCATATCCATTTTGGTTCGGATGCGAATATTTCGGATACGAATAGGCATTTTCTCGAATACGAATATCGGATATTTGGATCATCCGCTACCACTTTCACCCCCTACCTCCAAAGACGATCCAAATAGCAGGAGGAGGGTAGGCTCAAGCCCTCAAGAGAGGGCGCCTGACTTAAGAGGTCGAGGATGACAATTACTTACCTCCTCCGGAGAGGCAGGCAAGCCTCGATGGCATTTAATTCGTCGTGCACGAGGATCCCGTCGAACAAGAGCGTTTGACGCAGGCTAATGGCCACGGCAAACAGCCTAAAGAAAAAGCAGCAACAGCTTCAAGCTGATCAAGATCTGTTGGCCGATAGATGGACCGAGGTCCTCGCGGCCGAAGAGTATGAACTCGAACGCCCCTCCAAAAGTTACCCAAAACGCAAGTTTCTCCCCCGATTAGAGGAGGAAGCATCACCGGCGCTGTAACACGGCAGACCGACCACCTCGTGGCGCGATAGAGAGGCGTGCAAGCCCTCCACCAAAACCGTGCCCGGCATCGCTCAAAAGCAGGAAGCCACGGGGAACGCTACCGGACTTGCGAGATATATTGGAGGATAAGGCAAGACAATCCAGATCTATCTATGGATCACGTGGGCGCCCACGACCCACAGCGAATACCGTCGCGCGGATACAACTACTCCGGGCCGGGTCAACACTGGAACAACGCTCTCTCGAGCTACGCCGCGATATTGCTCAATCTGAGGCGCCAAGACACCCACTATGCTTCACCGACGAAGTAATGGATCATCAAATCCACGAAGGGTTTAAACCCGTTAATATCGAATCCTCACGATGGCACAACAGACCCAGCGGTTTGGATTGAGGATTATCTTCTCCATATACACATGGCCCGCTGGGCGGCAATCTTCACACCATCAAATATCTCCCGCTCAAGCTTAAAGGACCAGCTCGGCATTAGCTTAACCGCCCGCAGAGTCAATTGGATCTTGGGGAGGACACGGAAGCCGCATTCCTCGACAACTTGTGGCACGTATGTGCGACCACCGGACGCAGATGACCTAAGCCACATAATCCAGCAGCAGATCGAATCGCCAGGCAATTCGACACGGTTCTTAACAAAGAAAAATCAAATCGCCGATCGTCCGGGATGCGGAGGCACTCGCTGCCTTCAAACATAACATCCGGGTGACGAGTGGCTGGCGGCACCTAGGACAGGAGAAGCCGAAATCCATGGCAGCCCTCACATCACTCATGACCCGCTTACATGCGGGGAGAGGATAGGTAGCTAGCTTCGCGGCAACAACCTCGGCAAAAGCGGCCGGTCCGGATACCAAGGACCGCAGCGGCGGGTTGCGTCGAAACAAAACAAACGCCGCATTAACGGCGGCATAAAGAATGAGGATACGACTGTCAACGCCGGATTCCGAGGCTCCAAACCCGGTCAGCGGAATAAGCCATGTAAAAGAACCACTCAGGGTCCGTCCAATTAAGACCGAATACTCGACCGCTCTGTCAAATACATGGAACCCCGAAAAACTAGCTAACCACACCAGCGAGATTGTTGGGTATTCAATGACGAGCAAATTAATCGCAGAAAGCAGTGACAAGGGGCTACACAATGATGACGAGGAAGAGACCCGCCACGAAGAACAACAGAGGACAAAAGGGATTCCCTCAAGTTCGGACGGTAAACATGATATACGCAACGCATATTTCCAAGAGGGAGCGAGCGTGCACTAAGGGACGATATCTGCGATGGAGCTGTCGCCCCAAAAAATTCAACCCATGGTCCTCTTGCCCGATCACTTTCGATCGAAGAGACCATCAAACCGATATCCGCCATGGAGGATTCGCGCATTGGTTTTAGACCCAATCGTTGATGGATTTCACCTCACGAGAGTCCCGATGGGCGGCGGCAGTAGCCTGAACTAGCTTTATCAGGATACAGTGCGCAAGATGGGCATAGACCCTTCAAGGATTAAACCTACAAAGACAACCTTCAAAGGCGTCATACCAGGTGTCGAGGCCAATTGTACAGGCTCAATTACACTGGAAGTGGTCTTCGGATCCCCGGATAATTTCCGGCGAGGAGTTAATCTTCGACATAGTCCCGTTCCACGGCGGCTATCACGCTCTGCTTTCGGACGAACGGCGTTCGCCAAAATTCAACGCGGTGCCGCATTATGCATACCTTAAGCTCAAGATGCCAGCCCTCGTGGAGTCATCACGGTCCAATGGAAACAACGGAAACGCTCCCTCCGAACGGAGGAACATACAGCGGCTCTCGTGGCAGAAGTACAGAGCAGCCTTTTAAGGCAATTCTCGAGTCCGGCCGTTAAACGACCGGACACGGCCAAACGCGCCCGGAGCAACATCAACCAAGACCACCTGGCACGTTCCGAGCACGCGTAGCAATGCGGCCTCAACCCCAGCCCTCGCAAAATTGTAAGAGAAACTCTCCGCGTACATAAATACGCCTTGGAGATACCATGGGCATAGGGGGAAAGGCACAACCACAACAGACCCAGAGTGCGGTTCGACCACACCAAGGGGCTCCCAAGTGTGTCGCTCTTTTTTTCTTTTTATTTTCTCTTTTTATACAGAACTATGTCCCGTGGCGACCACTGCCGAACTCATGATGCAACAGCCAGGGAAGGACAAAGGCCGCGACGAACACTCAGGTGGTCTCCAACAAGAGCATTAAATTTGTTACATACAACATTCCGCGGCCTACGCCTGGAGGGAGACGCCTTTAATTCGTCCAATCCCTTGCTTTCCGCACTATTTGCATCATTCCGCTCTCATAGCATATCTTCTCGAATAAAATGCAGCACCTTTTTGCCTATAATTGCATTACCTTATATATACATATATGTTCATTTACGACATGTTGCATCCGTACACTTTTGATAAGGACATGACTACCATGGATACGACCAAAAATATTGCATACATGTATATTTGTGAGGTGATTTCTAATGCAAACTATTCAATTATCTATTTATGTTATCCAGGAAAAAAATACTTCACAAACTTTTGTGCCATGTCTAATTGCAGGTGTATGGGACATTTGTACAATCCCCATATGAAGATAAGGGAGAAAGAGATGTTTACCTGCTGTTCAAAAAGTTCTCTCGTCACTTTTGGCCCAAGAGAAGATAGAGTCCAAGTCTCTCACGTTCTGGACTCAGATTCGGACCGCATAGACATACCTGACTCAAAACATCAATAACTTTTTCATACGGACTCCAAATTGGTTGATTCTTTTTTAGTTGGAAAATAGATTTCGTGCACTTTCCAACCCAATTGGAATCACCTTAAAATTCGTCCGGAGCGTTGAGTTATGGACGAAACAATCTGATGCTGCAGCAGAATCCGAGTCAAACTACAAGTCCAAAGGTGTTACGTCACCTCCACTTGGGCCCATTGGCCTTGTACGACCTAGGGTTAGTTTTTGGCTGCCTTGGGTCGTACTCCCACCTCCTTGGCCGCCACCCTTGCTCCTATATAAGTAGATCCATCTAGTAGCTTTTTCCCGGGATTTGTTTAGTTAAAGTTAGCCATTGCAACTTCATTACTTCGTTTGTGTCCAACGACCAGACCAAGACCGCTACGGATCCCCACCATTATCAATACTTCATATATATTCGCAATATTCAGATTGCTTTATCATACTCTTGCTCGTTCTTCGATTGCTTGCAGGAATAGACCTTCGTGGTCAGGTTGATCGTGCTCCAGCGTGGTCAATAACCTCTCGGAGTTGGTTTAGCGATTGCTAAGGCGCAACGTCGTGCACGTTTGTAGTCGGATCATCAAAGTCATCTTCGCCAAATCGATAGTTATCATCTCATCGAAAGATCGGGACCCTCGCCTTTGGTACGGCCAAATACACCAGGGGCTTATGTTCTCCGCATTATGGTGTGATAAAGTCCGCACACTTTCACAAGTGCGGCACCCCGAACTTATAGCATTATATGAATCGGCTCCGAATCATGTCTTGGGTCAATAGTTGGGTTTGCCAGGCTCCCATGTTTGGCACCTTATGTTCCGTTTATCGGCTAAGGTAGCACTGGGAGAACCACTGCGATGCGCCCGGTTGAAGGGTTAACGCCTCGATGGAGAAAGCTAAACCCGATTTGTCATGATAAGGCGAGAGATCGTCGCTATTCGAGAGGTCCTTTCGGGTCCTTAAAGACCTCGCCCGCTTGAGCGAAGTTAGGACAATGTCCGATGAAGGCGTGGATAGTGCCCCAATTCGGTCCTCCGAATACTAGGGGCTTCAGCCGAAATTTAAAATTATAGAATTCTATGGCTAAGTGAGAGTGTTCAAGCACTATAAGTCCGGTTGCCTTGTTCGTTGTGTTGAGCGCCTCCTTGGATGGACCCAAAATGGGAACTAGAGCGCTCAAGTTTATCCGAACACCCCAAAGACTTCGTGGCATGGGGCTGAAGCCGACGACTTGCCATCTCTCAGATTTAATAAAACGGCCGCCTGAAGGTAATATTTTAAATTAACAGCGTTGCTTAAGCGCATATGAACAAAGTTTTCAGCCACGACAGATAACACATTGCAAATTTACTCAAAAATTACATCCACAGGGGCACTCATCCGCAATCTTGCGGGCACCCTTCAGACAGCCTTATAGTATATTTCGGCGACGATGTTCCTTGCCCGCTGGTGGCGCGTCGATGATTAGCTTCTCCGCATCCAGCTTGCCCCAATGCACCTTTGCACGGGCAAGGGCCCGCGAGCACCTTCAATACAGGCGAGCGCTTGATAACCTCCACCTGTGGGCACGCATCCACCAGCGTCGACGAGGGCAAGTAGCTCCTGGGCATGGCCTCTCCGTGCCACGGCCGGACTATGAGGCCCTTCATGGCCTGCTTCGGCCACCTTGTGAAGCTTCGACCAGCTGCTTCAATTTGGTCGCTAGGGGGCACTGATGGCCGGCCTCAAAGATATCGAGACAAGACCTTCTCCGCTGAGCTCCCTCCTCGGCTCGGTAGAATGCGGCGACATCGACACGCTCGAGGCAGATCCGCAAACGCCTGCGTGGAGAGCTCCGAATTCGGGTAAGTAACACGTAATTTACATTCACATGCTTGCTTTGCATGAAAAATGCCTTACCCGCGCTATCTTCCTCATCACCTCAATCTCCACGAAGGACTTATGGGCCTCGGCCTTGGCGGTTTAGCACTTTGAGGGCCGAGGCAAGCTCGGACTCTCGAGTCTTTGAGTCACGCTCCAAACTCTCATGCTTCTCCACGAGAACCTGGAGCTCTTGCTGAACCACCGCCACCCGCGCCTCCTGCTTTTCTCGCTCTGCCCGTTCCGTGGCCGCATTGCGTTCGGCCACGGACACGGCCTCCTTCAGGGTCGCCACCTCGTTCGTGGCCCTGCAGCACCCATATGTTATCCTTGTTATTTTGTTGCAACCTAAATCCTTTTACAGAAGGTACAAGTTCAAAGTGGTGTTCCTCACCTTCTTTGTCCCGAGCTGCTTCTGGCGCGGCCGAGCTCTTGCTCGGACCGCTCGAGCTCTGCTTGCACCGACCTCCATGATCCCGGTCTGGCAGAGGTGACGGCCTGCAACCCATATTGACATAATTTTTAGCAACCTCACAGATATCTTTTTTCAGATCCTCGGTCCGGCTTTTCTTCCGAACACCGAACCGAGCATCGGGGCTACTGTCTATGCGGTATTACATTGCATATTTTAACTTCTTACCTCAAAGCACGATAGAAGGCTCTTGCGAGCCAGTCGGCCCGCCCTTGGCGAGCTGCACTTTGAATCACCGCACTCATAATAGTGCGGTGTTCTTCCTCGATGGGCGCTACTGCAGCGCCTCCAACAAATTGCCCGGCGCCTCGGTTGGGCGGAAGCACGCGTCACGGTCTTGCCCGCCGTTGAAGGGCCCGCGGCGGACTCCGGAACCCGCTGCGGGTTACGATGTGGAGTCGTGGCGAAGTCCGGAGGGCGCCTTGTGGCGCCTCGGGCCTCCCCACGATGGGTCCCTTCTTGGGATCCCACCTCGGCGTCCTCGGTGTCGCGAGGTGGAGGCGGTCGGGATGGAGTCTACATCCGACGGAGCAACGACCCGCTCGAAGAAGCGGGGAGATCATCACCGGCAGACTACAGGCAGCATGCGGCATTAGAATGACACTATGTGATGCGAAGCGAAATTATAAATCATTCAGGAATCCGGATACTTACGATCTCGCCGGGGGCCTGGCCCTTGAAGGCCATTCTTCCTCGCCAACGTTGATGTTGGCGGAACTGTCCGGGGGAATAGTCCTTCCCCTCTTGGACCCTTCGGCCTCCCCTGTTAGGGAAGCCTTCCTCTTCCTCTCTCCCTCCTCGGGAGAGAGTCCTCTTTCTCCTCCTCGTTTTGGGGAGGAGTCCGCCTGAGTCGTCGGACACCTGAAAACGGGCACTCTTCGAGCACCCGTGGCCTCCTTCTTGGCCTTCTTCTCGGCACCACGTGCGGTGCCGGGACCAAGAGCCCGCTAGGCAGGCGTCCTTTGGATTTTCCGGCATAGGAGCAGACAGATAACCTGCTCCGCCTTCCTCATCCGGTCCCGTCAAAGGAAAAGGGAAATTAAAACCGCATAGAGTCAAACTATGAAAAGCAAGTGTCCGTAAAGGGGTAGAATCACTTACCTCGTCGGCTGGCAGGCGGCGAAATCCGCGATCTTGATCGCGGATGCGAAACCGGCGCCCTTGAGCAGAACCCTCCAGGCGCCTTTCAGACGTCGTGGTCGAAGAGCTTGCTTAGCGCCCTAGTGCTGTTCCGGATCGAACTACCACAGATTGAATGCCCGCTCTTGGCATGGGAGGATCCGTGGACGAGCATGACTTGGACCACGTTAACCAGCTGAGCTTCTTCACGGCTTCTTGATACAGCTTGAGTCCCGTCGGCTCCTCCGAACTACCCCACGCAAGCCCTTCTCTTCCGGGAGGTGAGCTGCGTGGGAATACCAGATCTGAACTTCGGGGCCGCCCATTTAGGGTCACGCGGCTCGGTGATATAGAACCACCCCGATTGCCACCTTGACGGATTCCACGAAGGCCCCTTGAACCAAAGGGCGTTGGGCATCTTGCCCAACATGGCGCCCTCCGCACTCCGCTTGAGTGCCCTTCACAACCGGCTTGACATTGAAGGTCTTGAGCCACAAGCCAAAGTGGGGCGGATGCAGAGGAAGGCCTCGCACCTGACGATAAACGCCGAGATGTTGAGAATGAAGTTGGCGCGGATCATGGAAATCAGGCCGTAGTAGAACATGAGCCCCGGACAAATGGGTGAAGTGGAAAGCCCGATCCAGCGGAGGAAGTGGGGAAGAAAGACGACCCTCTCATGGGGCACAGGGGTGGGGATGAGCTGCCTCGTCCAGGCGGCCGGTCGCCGATGTCGCCAGAAAAGGTATCCGGCGCCCAGCTAGTTTGGCGATGTGCTCCTCCTTAACGGTGGAGGCCAACCATTTACCTCCCGCTCCGGACATGGTCGGAGAAGGTTGAGACGAGATGCGTGAACTTGGGCGGCTGGAGCTCGAAAGCGGAGATGGATAAGCAAAGGAGGAAGAAGGCGTGGGTGAGAAGGTGAATCCTTATCCCTTATATGGGCGGGCGAAGTCTTACACGCCCCCACCGGCCCTGGTAAAACTCGCTTATCTCCCAAAGCGTCACCATCAATGGCGCGGTTGGGTTACCCACGCCCGTATTGATGAGAATCCCGGATTAAGGGAAACACGATCTCTGCTTAGACAAGGCGTGCCAAAGGAAACCGCTTCGCTAAATGCGTTGAGGTGGTAAAGTAAAAAACAATTCGAGTAATGGCTTGGTAGTGGTGTGACGTCATGCCACAAAAAACGCCAAAGAGATTGAACTTGTGTATATGTTATTATTCTCTCTACGGTGGAATGTGGAATTTATTTTGCAGATCCGGACACTATCCTGTTCACAATCTTCTATCATTTGGAGGAGGAACCCGCCTTTGCAATGCCAAGCAATATACGCTACCGGACTTATCGTCATTGAAGCTTTGGTTCGTGGGCTACCGAGGGAGTCCTGGATTAGGGGTGTCCGGATAGCGGACTACCATCATCAGCCGAACTATCACCGCCGGACTATCATCATCGACCGGACTCAAAGACTATGAAGATACAATATTGAAGACTTCTCCCCGTGTCCGGATGGGACGTTCCTTGGCGTGGAAGGCAAGCTTGGCGATACGGATATGTATATCTCCTACCATTGTAACCGACCCTATGTAACCCTAGCCCTCTCCGATGTCTATATAAACCGGATGGCTTTAGTCCGTAGGACTAGAATCGTAACATCAACAACCCTTACAATCATACCGCCATAGAAGCTAGCTTCTAGGGTTTAGCCTCCTTGATCTCGTGGTAGATCCACTCTTGTAAACATCCACAATATCAATATCAATCAAGCAGATTTAGGGTTTTACCTCCATCAAGAGGGCCCGAACCTGGGTAAACATCGTGTCCCTTGTCTCCTGTTACCACCCGCCTAGACGCACAGTTCGGGACCCCCTACCCGAGATCCGCCGGTTTTGACACCGACAGGGAGCATAAGAGCATAATTCTCATCCGAAGACACCCGGTCCCCGTGGTTCCAGAAAGAAGAGGAAATTCTATACCCCAGGTCAGGTTTGGCAGATAGGAGGGAGGAGAAGAAATCGACGACATGGTTCATGATAATGCCTTGAAATTTTACCCCATTGATCATCAGGCTGTCTATCGTGCATCTACGACGCCTCCCATTAGCAATAGCAAAGAAATAAGCACTAGGAGAATCTCCTTTAAGCATCCAATTGATAGTACCCCTTTGGCGCCAGTAAATTTCAGCAAGGCGATGCAACTGTACCAAAGTCTCCTCAAGAGAGAGACGCGGAACCCATTCTGAATCAGAGAGTCCGGAAGTATCAGCACGAAGGTCTAAAGCATCAATTTGAGTCGAAAGGAGGGCCTTCTCTATGCGCTCCTGCGCCGCGTGGTTACGAGACCAGCCACGCAGGAATTTGCGCAGGGAATAGGAGCAATGATGCCAGTCATCCAATGGGCCAAAGGAGCGACGAACTGTCAATAGCGTATCCGAAATTTTAGACGAGAGGAGGTCACAAAAACCATCGATCAGCAACCAGGAGGCTTCAAACTAGAACCGAGGAGGGGTGGGGGAGCATTGAAGCCCAACATCAAGAATGAGCGGGGCGTGATCCGAGCCTACAATGGCCTTAGCCTTGAAAATAGATAAAGGAAAAAGGGAGTCCCAGTTCGGGCACACAAAGACACGATCTAATACAGAGCGAATAGGGGAGACCTGATGGTTAGTCCAAGTGAACCTAGATCCCACCCTGGGTATCTCACGAAGGGCGTAGGTACTGATGAAATCATTGAAAGCGTTAGATAGCGGCCAGGAAAAGTTGTTGGTGTTCTTATCAGTCGGGTAGCGAAGCAAATTAAAATCACCACCAATGAGGAGGGGGAGGGTGCAAGATTCCACCTTAATAGAGATCTCATCCAGGAACAGGGGGGAGGGAATGATCGGCCGGGTCGTATACCACCATGGCCTCCCAAAGCACGTTTAGTTGGCGGTGATACAAAACAGTACTGGCCCAAAAAATCCCATGATCGAAGGCTACAAATTCAAAAACTTCACGTTTAGAACCGACCAGGATGCCTCCCGAGTGACCCGAGGAGGGGAGAAAATTCCAATCAAATCTATCAGCCCCCACAACTGCAGCAAGCTCGTGGGGAGAGAAAGGAGCCTTAAAGGTCTCGACAAGGCCAAGCAGATCAATATTATCGGCCCTTACGACATCTTTGAGTTGGTCCCGGCGCCCCCAAGCGCCGAAAGCCCTCACATTCCAAAATAGGGCTCTCATTTGAAAGATGATTTTAATACGGAGACTCGACCTGCAGGGTGCCAAGCATGATTTAGGCGTTTAGGGGCACCCTTCTTCACAGAGACCCGGGAGCGGCATCTTTGATCGCCTCCCCCTCCCGAGCCCACTCCAGCCACAACCGAAGGGGTGGGAGGAGCTGCAGCAAGCTCTTTTGCTTTGGCAATAGAGGCCTGGGCCACTGATACGTCCATTTTGCATCATGCTTTTATATCGATATTTATTGCATTATGGGCTGTTATTACACAGTATGTCACAATACTTATGCCTATTTTATCTTATTTTACAAGGTTTACATAAGGAGGGAGAATGCCGCAATTTGGAATTACAGGTTGGAAAAGGAGCAAATATTAGAGACCTATTACGCACAACTCCAAAAGTCACGAAACTCCACGAAAGTTATTTTTGGAAATAATAAAAATCTTGAGCGAAAGAAATACGTCGGGGGCCTCCACCTGCCCATGAGGGTGGGGCGTGCCCTACCCACTGGCGCGCCTCGCCTCAGGCCCCTATCAGCCCTCTGGTGGCCATCTTACGCTATATGAAGTCTTTCGTCCAGAAGAAAAAATCATAAGCAAGCTTTGGACGAGACTCACGCCACGAGGCGGAACCTTGGCGGAACCAATCTAGGGCTCGGCAGATTCTCATTGGAGACACTTCCCTCCGGGAGGGGGAAATCATCGCCATCGTCATCACCAACGCTCCTCTCATTGGAAGAGGGCAATCTCCATTAACATCTTCACCAACACCATCTCCTCTCAAACCCTAGTTCATCTCTTGTATCCAATTCTTGTCTCTAAGTCCGGGATTGGTACCTGTAGGTTGCTAGTAGTGTTGATTACTCCTTGTAGTTGATGCTAGTTGGTTTATTTGGTGGAAGATCACATGTTCAGATCCTATATGCATATTAATACTCATCTGATTATGAACATGAATATGCTTTGTGAGTAGTTACGTTTGTTCATGAGGACATGGGAGAAGTCTCGCTATTAGTAGTCGTGTGAATTTGGTATTCGTTCGATATTTTGATGAGATGTATGTTGTCTATCCTCTAGTGGTGTTATGTGAACGTCGACTACATAACACTTCACCACTATTTGGGCCTAGAGGAAGGCATTGAGAAGTAATAAGTAGATGATGGGTTGCTAGAGTGATGAAGTTTAAACCCTAGTTTATGCGTTGCTTCGTAAGGGGCTGATTTGGATCCATATGTTTCATGCTATGGTTAGGTTTACCTTAATACTTTTTGTTGTAGTTGCGGATGCTTGCAATAGAGGTTAATCATAAGTGGGATGCTTGTCCAAGTAAGGGCAGCACCCAAGCGCAATCCACCCACATATCAAATTATCAAAGTACCGAACGTGAATCATATGAACGTGATGAAAACTAGCTTGATGATAATTCCCATGTGTCCTCGGGAGCGCTTTCCTTCATATAAGAGTTTGTCCAGGCTTGTCCTTTGCTACAAAAAGGATTGGGCCACCTTGCTGCACTTTATTTACTTTTGTTACTTGTTGCTCGTTACAAACTATCTTATCACAAAACTATCTGTTACCTATAATTTCAGTGCTTGCAGAGAATACCTTGCTGAAAACCGCTTAACATTTCCTTCTGCTCCTCGTTGGGTTCGACACTCTTACTTATCGAAAGGATTACGATAGATCCCCTATACTTGTGGGTCATCAAGAATCTTTTCCGCACCGATTGCCGGGAGTGAAGCGCCTTTGGTAGGTGGAATTTGGTAAGGAAAAATTTATATAGTGTGCTGAAATTTCTTGTCACTTGTTACTATGGAAAGTAATCCTCTGAGGGCTTGTTCGGGTATCTTCACCCCTAAAAGAGCAAAGAGTTGCTCCTCAACCTACTGAACCTACTGAAAATGAAAATGTCTACTTTGAAATTCCTTCGGGTATGTTAGAAAAACTGCTAGCTAATCCTTTTGCAGGAGATGGAACAATGCATCCTGATGAGCACCTAATCTATGTGGATGAAGTTTGTGGATTATTTAAGCTTGCAGGTATACCCGATGATGTTATTAAGAAGAAGGTCTTCCCTTTATCTTTGAAGGAGATGCATTGACATGGTATAGGCTATGTGATGATACGGGGTCATGGAACTACAAACGATTGAAATTGGAATTTCATCAGAAGTTTTATCCTATGCATCTTGTTCATCGTGAACGCAATATATATATAACTTTTGGCCTCGCGAAGGAGAAAGCATCGCTCAAGCTTGGGGGAGGCTTAAATCAATGTTATATTCATGCCCCAATCATGAGCTCCTAAGAGAAATAACTATTCAAAGTTTTTATGCTCGGCTTTCTGATATCAATCGCACCATGCTTGATACGTCCATTTTGCATCATGCTCTTATATCGACATTTATTGCATTATGGGCTATTATTACATGTTATGTCACAATACCTATGCCTATTCTCTCTTATTTTACAAGGTTTACATAAGGAGGGAGAATGCGGCAATTTGGAATGCAGGAAATTTGGAAAAGGAGCAAATATTAGAGACCTATTCTGCACAACTCCAAAAGTCCTGAAACTCCACGAAAGTCATTTTTGGAAATAATAAAAAATATTGAGTGGAAGAAGTTCACCAGAGGGGGGCCCACCTGTCCACGAGGGTGGGGGGCGCGCCCCCTACCTCGTGGGCCCCCTGTTGGCTCTCCGATGGCCATCTTCTGCTATATGAGGTCTTTCGTCGAGGAAAAAAAATCATAAGCAACCTTTCGGGATGAAACTCCGCCGCCACGAGGCGGAACCTCATGAACCAATCTAGGGCTCCGGCAGAGGCTATTCTCGGGGACACTTCCCTTCGGGAGGGGGAAATCATCGCCATCATCATCACCAACGCTCCTCTCATCGGGAGAGGGCAATCTCCATCAACATCTTCACCGGCACCATCTCATCTCAAAACCCTAGCTCATCTCTTGTATCCAATTCTTGTCTCCAAGTCCGGGATTGGTACTAGTAGGTTGCTAGTAGTGTTGATTACTCCTTGTAGTTGATGCTAGTTGGTTTATTTGGTGGAAAATCATATGTTCAGATCCTATATGCATATTATTACCCCTCTGATTATGAACATGAATATGCTTTGTGAGTAGTTACGTTTGTTCCTGAGGACATGGGAGAAGTCTTGATATTAGTAGTCATGTGGATTTGGTATTCGTTCGATATTTTGATGAGATGTATGTTGTCTAGCCTCTAGTGGTGTTATGTAGTCGTGGTGTTATGTGAACGTCGACTACATAACACTTCACCATTATTTGGTCCTAGAGGAAGGCATTGGGAAGTAATAATTAGATGATGGGTTGCTAGAGTGACAGAAGCTTAAACCCTAGTTTATGCGTTGCTTCGTAAGGGGCTGGTTTGGATCCACATGTTTCATGCTATGGTTAGGTTTACCTTAATACTTTTTTTGTAGTTGCGGATGCTTGCAATAGAGGTTAACCATAAGTGGGATGCTTGTTCAAGTAAGAACATCACCCAAGCACCGGTCCACCCACATATCAAATTATCAAAGTACCGAACGCGAATCATATGAACGTGGTGAAAACTAGCTTGACGATATTCCCATGTGTCCTCGGGAGCGCTTTTACTTATATAAGAGTTTGTCCAGGCTTTTCCTTTGCTACAAAAAGGATTGGGCCACCTTGCTGCACTTTATTTACTTTTGTTACTTGTTGCTTGTTACAAATTATCTTATCACAAAACTATACATTACCACTTATTTCGATTACTTACAGAGAATACCTTGCTGAAAACCGCTTATCATTTCCTTCTGCTCCTCGTCGGGTTCGACACTCTTACTTATCGAAAGGACTACGATAGATCCCCTATACTTGTGGGTCATCAAGACTCTTTTCTGGCGCCATTGCCGGGGAGTGAAGCGCCTTTGGTAGGTGGAATTTGGTAAGGAAAAATTTATATAGTGTGCTGAAATTTACTGTCACTTGTTACTATGGAAAGTAATCCTCTGAGGGGCTTGTTCGGGGTATCTTCAACCCCCACCAGTAGAGCAAAGAGTTGCTCCTCAACCTACTGAACCTACTGAAAATGAAACTATTCCTTTTTGAAGTTCCTTCGGGTATGATGGAAAAACTGCTAGCTAATGCTTTTACAGGAGATGGAACAAAGCATCACGATGAACATCTACTCTATGTGGATGAAGTTTGTGGATTATTTAAGCTTGCGGTGTATACCCGATGATGTTGTTAGGAAGAAGGTCTTCCCTTTATCTTTGAAGGGAGATGCATCGACATGGTATAGGCTATGTGATGATACGGGATCATGGAACTATAAACGAATGAAGCTGGAATTTCATCAAAAGTGTTATCCTATGCATCTTGTTCATCGTGATCGCAATTATATATATATAATTTTTGGCCTCGCGAAGGAGAAAGCATCGCTCAAGCTTGGGGGAGGCTTAAATCAGTGTTATATTCATGCCCCAATCATGAGATCCCAAGAGAAATAATTCTTCAAAGTTTTTATGCTCGGCTTTCTGAAAATAATCGCATCATGCTCGATACTTCTTGTGCTGGCTCTTTTATGATGAAGACTATTGAATTCAAATGGAATTTATTGGATAGAATTAAACGCAACTCTGAACATTGCGATCTCGACGAAGGTAAGGAGTCAGGTACGACACCTAAGTTTGATTGTGTTAAATCTTTTATGGTTACCGATGTTTTCCGTAAATTTCGCACTAAATATGGACTTGACTCTGAGATAGTAGCTTCTTTCTGTGAATCTTTTGTTACTTATGTTGATCTCCCCAAGGAGAAGTGGTTTAAATATCATCCTCCCATAGAAGTAAAAGTAGTTGCACCTACTAAAGTTGCAGAAAAGACTGTCACTTATAATGATCCTAATGTTCCTACTTCTTATGTTGAGAAACCACCTTTCCCTGTTAGAATAAAGGATCATGCTAAAGCTTCAACTGTGGTTCGTAAAAGTAATATTAGAACTTATACACCTCTGAGCAAGTTAAAGTAGAACCTAATATTGCTATTGTTAAAGATCTCTTGTCTGATAATATTGATGGGCATATTATTCATTTCTGTGGTGAAACCGCTAGAATTGCCAAACCTTGTGCTAAAGATAAACATAGACCTATGGTAGGCGTGCCTGTTATTTCTGTTAAAATAGGAGATCATTGTTATCATGGCTTATGTGATATGGGTGCTACTGCTAGTGTTATACCGCATACTTTATACGAAGAAATTAAGCATGAAATTACTTTTCTTTGAGTTAGAAGGTATTGATGTTACAATTAAACTTGCCAATAGAGATACTATATCCATAATGGGAATTGTTAGAGATGTTGAAGTCTTGTGTGGGAAAACTAAATATCCTGCTGATTTTCTTGTTCTTGGTTCCCCACAAGATAGATTTTGTCCCATTATATTTGGTAGACCCTTCTTGAATACTGTCAATGCTAGAATAGACTGCGAAAAGAATGTTGTTACTATAGGTTTGGGTGATATGTCTCATGAGTTTAATTTCTCTAAATTTAGTAGACAACACCGTGAAGAAGAATTGCCTAGTAAGGATGAAATTATTGGTCTTGCTTCTATTGCCGTACCTCCTAGTGATCCTTTAGAACAATATTTGCTAGACCATGAAAAAAATATGATTATGAATTAAAGAAGGGAAATAGATGAAGTATTCTTTAAACAGGAACCTATTCTCAAACACAATTTGCTACTGTTGAAATCCTAGGGGATCCCCTCCACCCAAGGGTGATCACGTGTTTGAGCTTAAACCGATTTGCTCGATAATCTTAAATATGTTTATCTTGATGAAAAGAAGATATATCCTGTTATTATTAGTGCTAACCTTTCAGAGCATGAAGAAGAGAGATTATTGAAAACTCTGAAATATCACCGTGCTGCTATTGGATATACTCTTGATGATCTTAAGGGCATTAGTCCCACTCTATGTCAACATAAAATAAATTTGGAATAAGATGCTAAACCAGTTCGTGATCATCAACGACGGTTGAATCCTAAGATGAAAGAAGTGGTAAGAAAAGAAATACTAAAGCTTACGGAGGCGGTATAATTTATCACATTCTTTGATAGTCGATTAGGTAAGTCCTCGTCCATTGTGTCCCTAAGAAGGGAGGTGTTACTGTTGTTCCTAGTGATAAAGATGAATTGATTCCGCAAATAATTATTACAGGTTATAGGATGGTAATTGATTTCTGCAAATTAAATAAGGCTAATAAGAAAGAGCATTACCCCTTACCTTTTATCGATCAAATGCTAGAAAGATTATGCAAACATACACAGTATTGCTTTCTAGATGGTTATTATGGTTTCTCTCAAATACCTGTTTCGGCTAAGGATCAATCAAAGACTACTTTTACATGCCCTTTTGGTACATTTGCTTATAGACGTATGCCTTTTGGTTTATGTAATGCACCTGCTACCTTTCAAAGATGCGTGATGGCTATATTCTCTTACTTTTGTGAAAAGATTTGTGAGGTTTTCATGGACGACTTTTCCGTCTATGGATCTTCTTTTCATGATTGCTTGAGCAATCTTGATCGAGTTTTGCAGAGATGTGAAGAAACTAATCTTGTCTTGAATTGGGAAAAGTGCCACTTTGTGGTTAATGGAGGTATTGTATTGGGGCATAAAGTTTCTGAAAGAGGTATTGAAGTTGACAAAGCCAAGGTTGATGCTATTGAAAAGATGCCATGTCCCAAGGACATTAAAGGTATAAGAAGTTTCCTTGGTCACGCCGGATTTTATAGGAGGTTCATTAAGGACTTCTCAAAATTTCTCGGCCTCTCACGAATTTATTACAAAAGATATACCATTTGTCTTTGATGATGATTGTGTAGAAGCATTTGAAATACTTAAGAAATCATTGATCTCTGCACCTATTGTTCAGCCACCGATTGAATTTACCCTTTGAAATTATGTGTGATGCTAGTGATTATGCTGTAGGTGCTGTTCTAGGGCAAAGAGTTGATAAGAAATTAAATGTTATCCATTATGCCAGTAAGACTCTAGACAATGCTCAAAGAAATTATGCTACTACTGAAAAAGAATTCTTAGCTGTTGTATTTGCTTGTGATAAGTTCAGACCTTATATTGTTGATTCCAAAGTAACTATTCACACGGATCATGCTGCTATTAGATATCTTATGGAAAAGAAAGATGCTAAACCTAGACTTATTAGATGGGTTCTCTTGCTACAAGAATTTGATTTGCATATTGTTGATAGAAAGGAGCTGAGAACCCGTTCTTGGACAACTTGTCTAGGCTAGAAAATGTTCTTGATGACCCACTACCTATTGATGATAGCTTTCCTGATGAACAATTAAATGTTATAAGTACTTCTTGTAGTACTCCATGGTATGCTGATTATGCTAATTATATTGTTGCTAAATTTATACCACCTAGTTTCTCTTATCAGCAAAAGAAGAAGTTTTTCTATGATTTGAGACATTACTTTTGGGATGACCCACATCTTTATAAAGAAGGGGTAGATGGTGTTATTAGACGTTGTGTACGAGCATGAACAGAACAGATCCTACGCAAGTGCCACTCCGAAGCTTATGGAGGACACCACCGGGAGATAGAACTGCACATAAGGTATTGCAATCCCGTTTTTCTTGGCCTACTCTCTTCAAGGATGCCCGTAAGTTTGTCTTATCTTGTGATGAATGTCAAAGAATTGGTAACATTAGTAAACGTCAAGAGATGCCTATGAATTATTCACTTGTTATTGAACCATTTGATGTTTGGGGCTTTGATTATATGGGACCTTTTTCTGCCTCTAATGGATACACACATATTTTAGTTGCTGTTGATTATGTTACTAAGTGGGTAGAAGCTATTCCAACTAGTAGTGCTGATCATAACACTTCTATTAAAAATGCTTAAAGAAGTTATTTTTTCGAGGTTAGGAGTCCCTAGATATTTAATGACTGATGGTGGTTCACATTTTATTCATGGTGCTTTCCGAAAAATGCTTGCTAAATATGATGTTAATCACAGAATTGCATCTCCTTATCACCCACGGTCTAGTGGTCAAGTAGAATTGAGCAATAGAGAGCTCAAATTAATTTTGCAAAAGACTGTCAATAGATCTAGAAAGAATTGGTCCAAGAAACTTGATGATGCATTATGGGCCTATAGAACTCCATATAAAAATCCTATGGGTATGTCTCCGTATAAAATGGTTTATGGAAAAGCATGTCACTTACCTCTCGAACTAGAACATAAGGCTTATTGGGCTATTAAGGAGCTCAACTACGATTTGAACTTGCTTTGGTGAGAAGAGGTTATTTGATATTAGCTCACTTGATGAATGGAGAACCCAAGCTTATGAAAAATGCCAAGTTGTTTAAAAAAAGTTAAAAGATGGCATGACAAAAGGATACAAAAGCGTGAGTTTAATGTAGGTGATTATGTATTGCTATAAAACTCTCGTTTAAGATTTTTGCAGGAAAACTTCTCTCTAAATGGGAAGGCCCCTACGTCATCAAGGAGGTCTATCGTTAGGTGCTATAAAATCAACAACTTCAAGGCACAAATCCTAAGGTGGTAAACGGTCAAAGAATCAAACACTATATCTCGGGTAATCCTATAAATGTTGAAACCAATGTTATTGAAACCGTAACCGGAGGAATACATAAGAGACACTTTCCGAATGTTTGAGACTCAGAAAAGGAATAGGTATGTGGTACGGTAAGTAAACCGACTCCAAAACAGTTTTAAGGCAATATTTCTCCGTTTTGGAATATTTAGAAAAATAGAAAAATAAGTAGGCAGTCTGGGAAGGACACGAGGGCTCCACGAGGGTGGAGGCGCGCCCACCGCCATACAGGCGCGCCCCCTACCTCGTGGGCACCTCGTGTGCCCTCCGGACTCCGTTTTCTTGCACGATACGGATTTTGGTCGGTAAAAATTCATTATATACTCTCCCGAAGGTTTTGACCACTGTATCACGCGAATATCCTCTGTTTTTGTTTCGAGCAGTTGCTGCTGTAGATTAGAGCAAGATGTCTTCTCAAGAGTCAGTCGGGGAGAGGCGGGTGTCTCATCCGGCATTGGAACCAGAAATGACAATGACCTTGACCACTTTGGGCGAACGGAGGAAGAGATGGAGGCTGACTTGATGAGAGTAGATGCCATGGAGGATCAAGAAGTCACTTCTAAGCTTACGAAATTTGGGTTCACGATGGGGAACCACAGAGCTCAGCTATTCCAAACTCGGTTATCCCTTCCAATGTTAGATTTCTTTCTTATGAAAATATGAAGAGGAGTGTCACTCGTTCTCCCGCAGCTATGCAACACCCTTGGGTGCAAGGAGCCTTAGCTGTTACAGGAAAGCTTCGTAAGGAAATAATGTACCTCAAGCAGCAAGTCAATTAGCTTGAGGAGGAGAATCGTATCCTGAAGGGCATCATCGCCAAGAATATTTCACCAACAACAAAGAAGGAGATATAATCACATGGGTATGGGCACTCCCCTTGGCAACTGCCAAGCTTGGGGGAGGTGCCCCGGTATCATATCACCATCACACTCCTATCTTTACCATTTTTCTTAGTTCGATCCTATTAGTAGTATTTTGATCTAGTAGAATAAAGTTTATGGCATGATCTAGTTTTGAGTTTTGCTTTATGATCTCTCTATGTAATCGAGTCCGTGAGCTATATAATAAAGATTAGTGTTGAGTCAAGGGCTTGATTATTTTGCCATGATCTTGAGTGAATAAAAGAAAGAGAAAAGAATAAAAAGAAACAAAGAGTTCATATTGATCTTATTGAAGAGTGATGACTTCACATAGAAAAAGTATGATGATTAAAAGTTGTTGGGAGTTGGCAAACATAGCTTTGGTCATCGTTGCAATTAATAAGAAGTAATAAGGAAAGAGAGGTTTCACGTATAAATATATACTATTATTGACATCTTTTATGATTGGGAGCACTCATTAAAATATGACATGCTAAAGAGTTGATGTTGGACAAGGAAGACAACGTAATGGGTTATGTTTTATTATATCTGAGATAAAGTATATTGTCATGGGTCATCCAACATGTTGAGTTTGCCTTTCCCCCTCATGCTAGCCAAATTCTTAGCACCAAGTAGAGATACTACTTGTGCTTCCAAAAATCCTTAAACCAGTTTTGCCATGAGAGTCCACTATACCTACCTATGGATTGAGTAAGATCCTTCAAGTAAGTTTTCATCGGTGCAAAGCAATAAAAATTGCTCTCTAAATATGCATGACTTATTAGTGTGGGAGAAAATAAGCTTTATACGATCTTGTGATGTGGAAGAAATAAAAGTGAAAGACTGCATAATAAAGGTTCATATCACAAGGGGCAATATAAAGTGATGTTCTTTCGCATTAAGATTTTGTGCATCCAACCCTAAAAGCGCATGACTACCTCTGCTTCCCTCTGCGAAGGGCCTATCTTTTATTATTATCTTCTACCCTATGCAAAGAGTCATGGTTATCTTCACCTTTCCTTTTTATATTTTATCCTTTGGCAAGCCTAGCATGTTGGAATGATCCTGATATATATATATATATATATATATATATATATATATATATATATATATATATGTATGTATGTATATATATATATATATATATATATATATATATATATATATATATATATCTTATTGGATATAGGGAGCATGAGTTATTATTGTTGACATTACCCTCAAGGCAAAAGGTTGGGAGGCTAAACTATAAGCCCTGTCTTTCTCTCATGTCCGATTAAAACTCAGTAACCACAAGTATTGCGTGAGTGTTAGCAATTATGAAAGATTAAATGATAGTTGAGTATGTGGACTTGCTATTAAGCTACGACATAGACTCTTTCCGATGTTATGATAAATTGCAATTGCTTCAAAGGATGGTAGAGATTATAGGTTGTTGGTTCTCAATGAAGTTTACGATTCGTATTTACGCATGGTGAATGGATTATTACTTGAGCATAATAAATCATATGACAAAATCTATATATGTTGCTGTTATGAAGAAATCATGATGCCTTCATGTCCGTATTTTTATTTTTATCGACACCTCTACCTCTAAACATGGGGACATATTTATCGTTATCGGCTTCCGCTTGAGGACAAGCGAGGTCTAAGCTTGGGGGAGTTGATACGTCCATTTTGCATCATGCATTTATATCGATATTTATTGCATTATGGGCTGTTATTACATGTTATGTCACAATACTTATGCCTATTCTCTCTTATTTTACAAGGTTTACACAAGGAGGAGAATGTAGGCAATTTGGAATTACAAAGTGGAAAAGGAGCAAATATTAGAGACCTATTCTCGCACAACTCCAAAAGTCCTGAAACTCCACGAAAGTCATTTTTGGAAATAATAAAAAATATTGAGCGGAAGAAGTTCACCAGAGGGGAGCCCACCTGTCCATGAGGGTGGGGGCGCGCCCTACCCCCCTAGGCGCGCCCCCCCTACCTCGTGGGCCCCTGTTGACTCTCTGATGGCCATCTTCTGCTATATGAGGTCTTTCGTCGAGGAGAAAAATCATACGCAACCTTTCGGGATGAAACTGCGCCGCCACGAGGCGGAACCTTGGCGAAACCAATCTAGGGCTCCGCAGGCTGTTACGCCAGGGGACACTTCTCCGGAGGGGGAAATCATCGCCGCCATCATCACCAACGCTCCTCTCATCGGGAGAGGGAAATCTCCATCAACATCTTCACCAGCACCATCTCATCTCAAAACCCTAGTTCATCTCTTGTATCCGATTCTTGTCTCCAAGTCCGGGATTGGTACTAGTAGGTTGCTAGTAGTGTTGATTACTCCTTGTAGTTGATGCTAGTTGGTTTATTTGGTGGAAGATCATATGTTCAGATCATATATGCATATTATTACCCCTTTGATTATGAACATGAATATGCTTTGTGAGTAGTTACGTTTGTTCCTGAGGACATGGGAGAAGTCTTGCTATTAGTAGTCATGTGAATTTGGTATTCGTTCGATATTTTGATGAGATGTATGTTGTCTAGCCTCTAGTGGTGTTATGTGAACGCGTCGACTACATAACACTTCACCATTATTTGGGCCTAGAGGAAGGCATTGGGAAGTAATAGGTAGATGATGGGTTGCTAGTGTGATGAAGCTTAAACCCTAGTTTATGCGTTAGCCGTAAAGGGGCTGATTTGGATCCACCTGTTTCATGCTATGGTTAGGTTTACCTTAATACTTTTGTTGTAGTTGCGGATGCTTGCAATAGAGGTTAATCATAAGTGGGATGCTTGTTCAAGTAAGAACAGCACCCAAGCACCGGTTCACCCACATATCAAATTATCAAAGTACGGAACGTGAATCATATGAACGTGATGAAAACTAGCTTGACGATGTTCCCATGTGTCCTTGGGAGCGCTTTTCCTTATCTAAGAGTTTGTCCAGGCTTGTCCTTTGCTACAAAAAGGGTTGGGCCACCTTGCTGCACTTTATTTACTTTTGTTACTTGTTGCTTGTTACAAATTATCTTATCACAAAACTATACATTACCACTTATTTCAGTACTTGCAGAGAATACCTTGCTGAAAACCGCTTATCATTTCCTTCTGCTCCTCGTTGGGTTCGACACTCTTACTTATCGAAAGGACTACAATAGATCTTCTATACTTGTGGGTCATCAATGCTCGATACTTCTTGTGCTGGCTCTTTTATGATGAAGACTATTAAATTAAAATGGGATTTATTGGAAAGAATTAAACACAACTTTGAAGATTGGGATCTCGACGAAGGTAAGGAGTCAGGTATGACACCTAAGTTTGATTGTGTTAAATCTTTTATGGATACCGATGTTTTCCATAAATTTAGCACTAAATATGGACTTGAGTCTGAGATAGTAGCTTCTTTCTGTGAATCTTTTGCTGCTCATGTTGATCTCCCTAAGGAGAAGTGGTTTAAGTATCATCCTCCAATAGAAGTAAAGGTAGCTGCACCTATTAAAGTTGAAGAAAAGACTATCACTTATAATGATCCTATTGTTCCTACTTCTTATGTTGAGAAACTACCTTTCCCTATTAGAATAAAGGATCATACTAAAGCTTCAACTGTGGTTCGTAAAAGCAATATTAGAAATTATACACCTCCTGAGAAAGTTAAAGTTGAACCTAATATTGCTATTGTTAAAGATCTCTTGTCTGATAATATTGATGGGCACGCTATTCATTTCCGAGATGAAACTGCTAGAATTGCCAAACCTTGTGCTAAAGATAAACATAGACTTGTGGTAGGCATGCCTGTTATATCTGTTAAAATAGGAGATCATTCTTGTCATGGCTTATGTGACATGGGTGCTAGTGCTAGTGCTATACCTCATGACTTATACAAAGAAATTATGCATGATATTGCACCTACTGAGTGAGAAGAAATTGATGTCACAATTAAGCTTGCCAATAGAGATACCATATCACCCATTGGAATTGTTAGAGATGTTGAAGTCTTGTGTGGGAAAACTAAATATCCCCTTTGATTTTCTTGTTCTTAGTTCCCCACAAGATAGCTTTTATCCCATTATATTTGGTAGACCCTTCTTGAACACTTTATTAATGCTAAGATAGACTGCGAAAAGGATGTTGTTACTATTGGTTTGGGTGATATGTCTCATGAGTTTAATTTCTCTAAATTTAGTGGACAACACCGTGAAGACGAATTGCCTAGTAAGGATGAAATTATTGGTCTTGCTTCTATTGCCGTACCTCCTAGTGATCCTTTAGAACAACATTTGCTAGACCATGAAAATGATACGTTTATGAATGAAAGAAGGAAATAGATGAAGTATTCTTTAAACAGGAACCTATCACGAAACACAATTTGCTGTTGAAATCCTAGGGATCCTCCTCCACCTGTGGTGATCCTGTTTGAGCTTAAACCGTTGCGATACTCTTAAATATGCTTATCTTGATGAAAAGAAGATATATCCTGTTATTATTAGTGCTAACCTTTTTAGAGCATGAAGAAGAGAGGTTATTGAAAACTACGAAGAAGCACCGTCTTTGCTATTGGATATACTCTTGATGTTCTTAAGGGCATTAGTCCCACTCTATGTCAACACAAAATAAATTTGGAGAAAGATGCCAAACCAGTTCGTGATCACCAACGCGGCTGAATCCTAAGATGAAAGTAGTGGTAAGAAAGGAAATACTAAAGCACCTTGAGGCGGTATAATTTATACTGAATTCTTGATAGTCGATGGGTAAGTCATGTCCATTGTGTCCCTAAGAAGGGAGGTATTACTGTCGTTCCTAATGATAAAGATGAATTGATCTCGCAAAGAATTATTACAGGTTATAGGATGGTAATTGATTTACTGCAAATTAAATAAAGCTACTAAAAGGATCATTACCCTTACCTTTTATCGATCAAATGCTAGAAAGATTATCCAAACATACACATTTTTGCTTTCTAGATGGTTATTCGGTTTCTCTCAAATACCTGTGTCAGCCGATGATCAATCAAAGACCACTTTTACTTGCCCTTTCGGTACTTTTGCTTATAGACGTATGCCTTTTGGTTTATGTAATGCACCTGCTACCTTCAAAGATGCATGATGGCTATATTCTCTGACTTTTGTGAAAAGATTTGTGAGGTTTTCATGGACGATTTCTCCGTTTATGGATCCTCTTTTGATGATTGCTTGCGCAACCTTGATCGAGTTTTGCAGAGATGTGAAGAAACTAATCTTGTCTTGAATAGGGAGAAGTGCCACTTTATGGTTAATGAAGGTATCGTCTTGGGGCATAAAGTTTCTGAAATAGGTATTGAAGTTGATAAAGCCAAGGTTGATGCTATTGAAAAGATGCCATGTCCCAAGGACATCATAGGTATAAGAAGTTTCCTTGGTCACGCCAGTTTTTATAGGAGGTTCATTAAGGACTTCTCAAAAATTTCTCGGCCTCTGACTGATTTATTACAAAAAGATATACCATTTGTCTTTGAAGATGATTGTGTAGAAGCATTTGAAATACTTAAGAAAGCATTGATTTCTGCGCCTATTGTTCAGCCACCTGATTGGAATTTACCTTTTGAAATTATGTGTGATACTAGTGATTATGCAGTAGGTGCTGTTCTAGGGCAAAGAGTTGATAAGAAATTAAATGTTATCCAATATGCTAGCAAAACTCTAGACAATGCTCAAAGAAATTATGCTACTACTGAAAATGAATTCTTAGCTGTTGTATTTGCTTGTGATAAGTTCAGACCTTATATTGTTGATTCCAAAGTAACTATTCACACGGATCATGCTGCTATTAAATATCTTGTGGAAAAGAAAGATGCTAAACCTAGACTTATTAGATGGGTACTCCTGTTACAAGAATTTGATTTGCATATTATTGATAGAAAGGAGTGAGAACCCCATTGCGGACAACTTGTCTAGGTTAGAAAATGTTCTTGATGACCCGCTACCTATTGATGATAGCTTTCACGATGAGCAATTAAATGTCATAAATGCTTCTCGTCTTGCTCCATGGTATCTTGATTATGCTAATTACATCGTTACTAAATTCATACCACCTAGTTTCACTTACCAGCAAAAGAAAAAGTTCTTCTATGATTTGAGACATTACTTTTGGGATGACCCACATCTTTATAAATAAGGAGTAGATGGTGTTATTAGACGTTGTGTACCTGAGCATGAACAGGAAGAGATGCTACGCAAGTGTCACTCTGAGGCTTATGGAGGACACCACGCTAGAGATAGAACTGCATATAAGGTATTGCAATCCGGTTTTTATTGGCCTACTCTCTTCAAGGACGCCCGTAAGTTTGTCCTATCTTGTGATGAATGTCAAAGAATTGGTAATATTAGTAGACGTCAAGAAATGCCTATGAATTATTCACTTGTTATTGAACCATTTGATGTTTGGGGCTTTGATTATATGTGACCTTTTCTCGCTTCTAATGGATACACACATATTTTAGTTGCTTGTTGATTATGTTACTAAGTGGGTAGAAGCTATTCCAACTAGTAGTGCTGATCATAACACTTCTATTAAAATGCTTAAAGAAGTTATTTTTTCGAGGTTAGGAGTCCCTAGATATTTAATGACCGATGGTGGTTCACATTTTATTCATGGTGCTTTCAAAAAATGCTTGCTAAATATGATGTTAATCATAATTGCATCTCCTTATCACCCACGGTCTAGTGGTCAAGTAGAATTGAGCAATAGAGAGCTCAAATTAATTTTGCAAAAGACGTCAATAGATCTAGAAAGAATTGGTCCAAGAAACTTGATGATGCATTATGGGCCTATAGAACTGCATATAAAAATCCTATGGGTATGTCTCCGTATAAAATGGTTTATGGAAAAGCATGTCACTTACCTCTCGAACTAGAACATAAGGCTTATTGGGCTATTAAGGGGCTCAACTACGATTTCGAACTTGCCGGTGAGAAGAGGTTATTTGACATTAGCTCACTTGATGAATGGAGAACCCAAGCTTATGAGAATGCCAAATTGTTTAAAGAAAAAGTTAAAAGATGGCATGACAAAAGGATACAAAAGTGTGAGTTTAATATAGGTGATTATGTATTGCTATACAGCTCTCGTTTAAGATTTTTTGCAGGAAAACTTCTCTCTAAATGGGAAGGCCCTTACGTTATCGAGGAGGTCCATCGTTCCGGTGCCATAAAAATCAACAGCTTCGAAGGCACAAATCCGAAGGTGGTGAACGGTCAAAGAATCAGACATTATATCTCAAGTAATCCTATAAATGTTGAAACCAATGTTATTGAAACCGTAACCCCGGAGGAATACATAAGGGACACATTCTGGAATGTTAGACTCTGAAAAGGAATAGGTATGTGGTACGGTAAGTAAACCGACTCAAAACAGTTCTAAAGGCAATTTTTCTCCGCTTTTGGAATATTTAGAAAAATAGAAAATAAGAAGCAATCCGGAAGGACACGAGGCCTCCACGGGGTGGAGGGCGCCCTACCTACTCGGGCGCGCCCACCGCGTGGGCACCTCGTGCGCTCTCCGGACTCCGCTTTTCTTGCGTTCGCTTTTTTGGTCGATAAAAATTCATTATATATTCTCCTGAAGGTTTTGACCCTTTGTATCACATAATTGTCTTATGTTCTTGTTTCGAGTTGTTGCCGCTGCAGATTAGAGCAAGATGTCTTCTCAAGAGTCGATCGAGGAGAGCGGTGTCTCATCCGACATCGAGACCAAGGATTAAAAGGATCTTGACCACTTTGGGCCAAAGACGGAGGAAGAGATGGAGGCTGATTTGATGAGGATAGATGCCATGGAGGAGGATCAAGAAGTCACTTCTCGCTTCCGGGCTGGATTCACGATGGGGGAACTACAGAGCTCAGCTATTCCAAACTCGGTTATCCCTTCCAATGTTAGATTTCTTTCTTATGAAAAAATGACAAATAGTGTCACTTGTTCTCCCGCAGCTATGCAACACCCATGAGTGCAAGGAGCTTTAGCCATTACAGGGAAGCTTCGTAAGGAGATAATGGATCTCAAGCAGCAACTCAATAAGCTCGAGGAAGAGAATCGTATCCTGAGGGGCATTATCGCCAAGAATATCATATCACCATCCCCGAAGAAGGAGACATAATCACATGGGTATGGGCACTCCCCTAGGCAACTTCCAAGCTTGGGGGAGATGGCTCGTTATCGTATCACCACCACATCTCCTATCTTAACCGTTTTTCTTAGTTCGATCCTATTAGTAGTATCTTGATCTACGAAAGTTATTTTTGGAAATAATAAAAAATACTGAGCGAAAGAAATACCAGAGGGGGCCCACACCCTGGCCACGAGGGTGGGGTGCGCGCCCTACCCCCCTGGGCGGCCCCTTGCCTCGTGGGCCCCCTGTTGGCCCTCCGGTGCCCATATTCTGCTATATGAAGTCTTTCGTCCGAAGAAAAATCACAAGCAAGCTTTCGGGATGAGACTCACGCCACGCAGGCGGAACCTTGGCGGAACCAATCTAGGGCTCGTGAGAGCTGTTCTCGGCCGGGACACTTCGACCGGGAGAGGGAAATCATCGCCATCGCTATCACCAACGTTCCTCTCATCGAGAGAGGTCAACCTCCATCAACATCTTCACCAGCACCATCTCCTCTCAAACCCTAGTTAATCTCTTGTATCCAATTCTTGTCTCTAAGTCCGGGATTGGTACACCAGAGGTTGCTAGTAGTGTTGATTACTCCTTGTAGTTGATGCTAGTTGGTTTATTTGATGGAAGATCATATGTTCAGATCCTATATGCATATTAATACTCCTCTGATTATGAACATGAATATGCTTTGTGAGTAATTACGTTTGTTCACGAGGACATGGGAGAAGTCTTGCTATTAGTAGTCATGTGAATTTGGTATTCGATTCGATATTTTGATGAGATGTATGTTGTCTCTCCTCTAGTGGTGTTATGTGAACGTCGACTACATGACACTTCACCATTATTTGGGCCTAGAGGAAGGCATTGGGAAGTAATAAGTAGATGATGGGTTGCTAGAGTGATGTAAGCTTAAACCCTAGTTTATGCGTTGGTTCGTAAGGAGCTGATTTGGATCCATATGTTTCATGCTATGGTTAGGTTTACCTTAATACTTTTGTTGTAGTTGCGGATGCTTGCAATAGGGGTTAATCATAAGTGGGATGCTTGTCCAAGTAAGGGCAGCACCCAAGCACCGGTCCACCCACATATCAAATTATCAAAGTACCGAACGCGAATCATATGAACGTGTGCTACCTCTTGAGCATTGCGTTGGTTTTCCCTTGAAGAGGAAAGGGTGATGCAGCAGAGTAGCGTAAGTATTTCCCTCAGTTTTTGAGAACCAAGGTATCAATCCAGAGGGAGGCTACGCTGGCAGTCCCTCGCACTTGCACAATACAAATAAATCCTCGCAACCAACGCGATAAGGGGTTGTCAATCCCTTCACGGTCACTTACGAGAGTGAGATCTGATAGATATGATAGGATAATATTTTTGGTATTTTTGTGATAAAGATACAAAGTAAAATAAAAGCAAAGTAAAAAGCAAAGAAAAATAACTAAGTGTAGGAATATTAATATGATGAAGATAGACCCGGGGGCCATAGGTTTCACTAGTGGCTTCTCTCAAGAGCATAAGTATTTTACGGTGGGTGAACGAATTACTGTTGAGCAATTGGATGTAATTGAGCATAGTTATGAGAATATCTAGGTATGATCATGTATATAGGCATCCCGTCCAGAGACAAGTAGACCGACTCACCGCTGCATTTACTACTATTACTCCACTCATCAACCGCTATCCAAAGATGCATCTAGAGTATTAAGTTCATGAAAACAAGAGTAACGCCTTAAGCAAGATGACATGATGTAGAGGGATAAATTCATGCAATATGATAAAAATCCCATCTTGTTATCCTCGATGTCAGCGATACAATACGTGCCTTGCTGCCCCTCATCACACCGGGAAAGGACACCGCAAGATTGAACCCAAACCTAAGCACTTCTCCCATTGCAAGAAAGATCAATCTAGTAGGCCAAACCAAACTGATAATTCGAAGAGACTTGCAAAGATAACCAATCATACATAAAAGAATTCAGAAAAGATTCAAATATTGTTCATAGATAATGTTGATCATAAACCCACAATTCATCGGTCTCAACAAACACACCGCAAAAATAAGATTACATCGAATAGATCTCCACGAGAGAGCGGGAGAACATTGTATTGAGATCCAAAAGGAGAGAAGAAGCCATCTAGCTACTAACTATGGACCTGAAGGTGCGAAGTAAACTACTCACACTTCATCGGAGAGGCTATGGTGTTGATGTAGAAGGCCTCCGTGATGGATGCCCCTTCCGGCGTGAGCTCTGCAACGAGGCCCCAAGATGGGATCTCGTGGAGTGAGGAAGGTTGCGGCGGTCGAATTAGATTTTTGCTCCAGATCCGATCGCTTTGGGGTGCGAGGTATATATAGGAGGAAAGAATGCGTGATTGGAGCAACAAGGGGCCCACGAGGGTGGAGGCGTGCCACAGGGGGTGGTAGCGCCCCTACCTCGTGCCTTCCTCTTTTGTTTCTTGACGTAGGGTCCAAGTCTCTCGGATCATAATCTTCCTAAAAATCACGTTCCCGAAGGTTTCATTCCGTTTGGACTTGCTTGATATTCCTTTTCTGCGAAACTCAAATAGGCAAAAACAGCAATTACAGGTTGGGCCTCCATTAATAGGTTAGTCCCAAAAATAATATAAAATGGATAAGAAAGCCCAATAATGTCCAAAACAGTAGATAATATAGCATGGAGCAATCAAAAATTATAGATACGTTGGAGACGTATCAAGCATCTAAGCTTAATTCACTGCTCGTCCTCGAGTAGGTAAATGATAAAAAAATAATTTTTGATGCTGAGTGCTACTTGGCATAATTTTAATGTAATTCTTCTTAATTGTGGTATGAATATTCAGATCCGAAAGATTCAAGACAAAAGTTTAATATTGACATAAAAATAATAATACTTCAAGCATACTAACAAAGCAATCATGTCTTCTCAAAATAACATGGCCAAAGAAAGTTATCCCTACAAAATCATATAGTCCGGCTATGCTCTATCTTCACCACACAAAGTATTTAAATCATGCACAACCCCGATAAAAAAGCCAAGCAATTGTTTCATACTTTTGACATTCTCAAACTTTTTCAATCTTCACGCAATACATGAGCGTGAGCCATGGATATAGCACTATATGTGAAATAGAATGGTGGTTGTGGAGAAGACAAAAGGGAGAAGATAGTCTCACATCAACTAGGCGTATCAACGGGCTATGGAGATGCCCATCAATAGATATCAATGTGAGTGAGTAGGGATTGCCATGCAACGGATGCATTAGAGCTATAAGCATATGAAAGCTCAACAAAAGAAACTAAGTGGGTGTGCATCCAACTCGCTTGCTCACGAAGACCTAGGGCATTTTGAGGAAGCCCATCATTAGAATATACAAGCCAAGTTCTATAATGAAAAATTCCCACTAGTATATGAAAGTGACAAAATGAGAGACTCTCTATCATGAAGATCATGGTACTACTTTGAAGCACAAGTGTGGTAAAGGATAGTAACATTGTCCCTTCTCTCTTTTTCTCTCAATTTTTTATTTGGGCCTTTTCTCTTTTTTTAAGGCCTCTTTTTTTCTCTTTTTTCTTTAATTTTTCGTCTGGAGTCTCATCCCGACTTGTGGGGGAATCATAGTCTCCATCATCCTTTCCTCACTTGGGACAATGCTCTAAAAATGAAGATCATCACACTTTTATTTTCTTACAACTCAACAATTACAACTCGATACTTAGAACAAAATATGACTCTATATGAATGCCTCAAGTGTACCGGGATATGCAATGAATCAAGAGTAACATGTATGAAAGAATTATGAATAGTGGCTTTACCACAAATATGATGTCAACTACATGATCATGCTAAGCAATATGACAATGATGGAGCGTGTCATAATAAGCGAGAATAAAGGAAAGTTGCATGGCAATATATCTCGGAATGGCTATGGAAATGCCATGATAGGTAGGTATGGTGGCTGTTTTGAGGAAGGTATATGGTGGGTGTATGATACCGGTGAAAAGTGCGTGGCATTAGAGAGGCTAGCAATGGTGGAAGAAAGAAAGTGCGTATAAACCATGGACTCAACATTAGTCATAAAGAACTCATATACTTATTGCAAAAATCTACAAGTTATCAAAGCAAAGTATTACGCGCATGCTCCTAGGGGGATAGATTGGTAGGAAAAGACCATCGCCGTCCCCGACCGCCACTCATAAGGAAGACAATCAATAAATAAATCATGCTCCGACTTCATCACATAACGGTTCACCATACGTGCATGCTACGGGAATCACAAACTTTAACACAAGTATTTATCAAATTCACAACTACTCAACTAGCATGAATCTAATATCACCATCTTTATATCTCAAAACAATTATCAAGCATCAAACTTCTTATAGTATTCAACACACTCATAAGAAAGTTTTTACTATTCTTGAATACCAAGCATATTAAGATTATTTAAGAAAATTATTATGCTATTTAAGACTCTCAAAATAATATAAGTGAAGCATGAGAGATCAATAGTTTCTATAAAACAAATCCACCATCGTGCTCTAAAACATATAAGTGAAGCACTAGAGCAAAACTATATAACTCAAAAGATATAAGCGAAGCACATAGAGTATTCTAACAAATTCCAAATCATGTATGTCTCTCTCAAAGGGTGTGTACAGCAAGGATGATTGTGGTAAACTAAAAAGCAAAGACTCAAATCATACAAGACGCTCCAAGCAAAACACATATCATGTGGTGAATAAAAATATAGCTCCAAGTAAAGTTACCAATGGAAATAGACGAAAGAGGGGATGCCTTCCGGGGCATCCCCAAGCTTTGGCTTTATGGTGTCCTTAGATTATCTTGGGGGTGCCATGAGCATCCCCAAGCTTAGTCTCTTGCCACTCCTTGTTCCATAATCCATCAAAATCTTTCACCCAAAACTTGAAAACTTCACAACACAAAGCTCAACAGAAATCTCGTGAGCTCCGTTAGCGAAAGAAAACAAAAGACCACTTCAAGGTACTGTAATGAACTCATTCTTTATTTATATTGGTGTTAAACCTAATCTATTACAACTTATCTATGGTTTATAAACTATTTTATTAGCCATAGATTCATCAAAATAAGCAAACAACACACGAAAAACAGAATCTGTCAAAAACAGAACAGTCTGTAGTAATCTGTAACTAACGCAAACTTCTGGAACTCCAAAACATCAGACAAAATAGGACGACCTAGGCAATTTGTTTATTGATCAGAAGCAATTGGAATCATTATTTTATCACGTTCTGGTGATTTTTAAAATTTGTTTTCGTGAACAGAAAGTTTCTGGAAATTACAGCAAGATCAAATAACTATCATCCAAGAAGATCCTATAGGTTTAACTTTGGCACAAACACTAATTAAAACATAAAAACACACCTAACCAGAGGCTAGATCAAATATTTATTCCTAAACAGAAGCAAAAGCAAAAAAAAACTAAAAATAAAATTGGGTTGCCTCTAGCTAGGCAAAAAGCAAGGATAAATGTAGGTATTGCCATCTTTGGTAGGCAATCCATAAGTGGCTCTCATGATAGATTCATATGGTAATTTTATTTTCTTCCTAGGGAAGTGTTCCATGCCTTTCTTTAATGGAAATTTTAATCTAATATTCCCTTCCTTCATATCAATAATTGCACCAATCGTTCTAAGGAAAGGTCTACCAAGAATAATAGGACATGAAGGATTGCAATCTATATCAAGAACAATAAAATCTATGGGCACATAGCTCCTATTTGCAACAATAAGAACATCATTAATTCTTCCCATAGGTTTATTAATAGTGGAATCCGCAAGGTGCAAGTTTAGAGAGCAATCATCAAATCACGGAAATCTAGCAAATCGCACAAAGTTTTGGGAATAGTGGAAACACTAGCACCCAAATCACATAAAGCATGGAACTCATGATCCTTAATCTTAATTTTAATAGTTGGTTCCCACTCATCATAAAGTTTTCTAGGGATAGAAACTTCCAACTCAAGCTTTTCTTCATAAGATTGCATCAAGGCATCAACGATATGCTTAGTAAACGCTTTATTTTGACTATAAGCATGAGGAGAATTTAGCACGGATTGCAACAAGGAAATACAATAAATCAAAGAGCAATTTTCATAATTAAATTCCTTGAAATCCAAAATAGTGGGCTTAGCAACATCTAGGAAACCCTAGAAATGGGGGCGGAACCCTTGCGGACCCATATAAAGCCAGAGCACGCCAGGCCAGGAGGGGCCACGCAGGGCGGGCTAGCAAGTGGGGGAGGGGGTGGCTGGGCCGAGAGAGGCCCAGGGCCCAGAAGAGAGAGTGGGGGAAAGTCGCTAGAAGACAAAAGAGGGGGCAGCCCAATTGGCATGATCGGCCCAGAGGGGGCCAGAGTGGGTCGAGCAAGGGGCCCACAAGCCTCCTGATCGAGATCATGAGCTAGGGCCGTCATGAGGAAGAGCGGCCACCACCGCCGCCTAACCTGCATCTATCAAGACTAAGCTTAGCCGCTGGCGATGAGGACGCAGGGGAGCAAGACGAATGCGCCAAACCACCAGCAGGCACAAGAGCCACCCCAAGCACACCACGGTCCGGCGAGGAGGCCGTTCCCGAATGGCATCACCGACGAACACGCCCGACCTGGATCCAACCAGATCCAGCCGCCGCAGCAGCAGAGTGTTGGGTAATGTTGCAGAAAATTAAAATTTTCCTACGGTTTCACCAAGATCTATCTATGAGTTCATCTAAGCAACGAGTCAAGAGAGAGAGTTTGCATCTACATACCACTTGTAGATCGAGTACGGAAGCGTTCGAGGGAGTGGTGATGATGAAGACGCTCCCAACGTGATTCCGATCATCGATGACCAAAGTGCCGAAAGGACAGCACCTCCGCGTTCAACACACGTGACGGGATTTACGGCGCCTCCTCCGCCTTTGATCCAGCAAGGGAGAAGGAGAGGTTGAGGAAGACAACTCCAATGGCAAAGACGACGGCGTGGTGCAACTGGTGTAGAGGTTCTCCGGCAGTGGCTTCGCCAAGCACACGCGGGAGAAAGAGAGGAGTTGGGGAGGGAGGGCTGCGCCTTCAATGGTGTATGTAGCCCTCCCCACCCCCTCTATTTATAGGAGGAGAGGGCAAGGGGGCCGCCATCTAGGGGAACCCTAGATGGGGCGGCGGCCAAAGGGGAGGAGGGAGGGTGGCTTGCCCCCAAGCCAGGGGCGCCTTTTTTTTTTCTTTAGGGTTTCCCTCCCTTGCTCCTAGCCGCATGGGCCTAAGGGGAGGTGCGCCCAGCCCACCAGGGGCTGGCTCCTCTCCCACTTAGCCCATGTGGCCCCGAGGAGGTGGCCCCTCCGGTGGACCTCAGGAAACCTCCGGTGGCCCTGCTTTCTTCGGTAAGCCCAGAAACTTTCCGGAGTCCGTTTAACCACTTTCCATATATAAATCTTTACCTCGGACCATTCCGAACTCCTCGTGACGTCCGGATCTCATCCGGGACTCGAACAACATTCGGTAATCACATACTTGTCTTCCTATTAACCCTAGCGCCACCGAACCTTAAGTGTGTAGACCCTACGGTTCGGGAGACATCTTGACATGACCGAGACTACCTCAAGTCAATAACCAACAAAGCAGGATCTGGATACCCATGTTGGCTCCCACATGCTCCTCGATGTTGTCATCGGATGAACCACGATGTCAAGGGTTCAAGCAACCCCGTATTCTATTCCCTTTGTCGAGGACGGTATGTTACTTGCCCGAGACTCGATCGTGGTATCCCAATACCTCGTTTAGTCTCGTTCGGGCAAGTCACTTTACTCGCATCAAGAATGCATGATCCCGTGACCGGACACTTGATCACTTTGAGCTCATTATGATGATGCATTACCGAAAGTGGGCCCGGTGATACCTCTCCGTAACACGGAGTGACAAATCCCGGGCCTCGATCCGTGTCAACCCAATGGTCACTTTCGGAGATACTGTAGTGCACCTTTATAGTCACCCAGATTACGTTGTGACGTTTGATACACCCAAAGCACTCCTACGGTATCCGGGAATTGCACGATCTCATGGTCTAAGGAAGAGATACTTGACATTGGAAAAGCTCTAGCAAAACGAACTACACGATCTTGTGCTATGCTTAGGATTGGGTCTTGTCCATCACGTCATTCTCCTAATGGCGTGATCCCGTTGTCAATGACATCCGATGTCCATAGTCGAAACCATGACTATCTGATGACCAACGAGCTAGTCAACTAGAGGCTTCATCGGGGCGTATTGTAGTCTATGTATTCACACGTGTATTACGATTTCCGGACAATACGGTTATAGCATGAATAAAAGACAATTATCATGAACAAGGAAATATAATAATAATGCTTTTATTATTGCCTCTAGGGCATATTTCCAACAGTCTCCCACTTGCACTAGAGTCAATAATCTAGTTACATTGTGATGAATCGAACACCCATAGAGTTCGGTGTTGATCATGTTTTGCCCATGAGAGAGGTTTAGTCAGCGGATCTGCGACATTCAGATCCGTATGCACTTCACAAATTTCTATGTCTCCATCTTGAACATTTTCACGGATGGAGTTGAATCGACGCTTGATGTGCACAGTCTTCTTGTGAAACACAGGGCTCCTTGGCAAGGGCAATAGCTCCAAAGTGTTGTCACGTAAGAGTTTGATCGGCCCCGACGCATTGGGTATGACTCCTAGGTCGGTGATGAACTCCTTCACCCAAATTGCTTCATGCGCTGCCTCCGAGGCTGCCATGTACTCCGCTTCACATGTAGATCCCGCCACGACGCTCGCTTGGTACCTGCATCTACCATATCGCTCCACCATTCAACATATACACGTATCCGGGTTTGTGACTTTGAGTCATTCAGATTCTGCGGTCGGGCTTGAAGCGCCGACGTGAACCTCTTTACGCATTTAGCTCTTCGTCACCTCCATAAACGGAAACATGTCCTTTGTCCTTTCGTGTACTTTAGGATATTCTTGACCGTTGTCCGGTGTTCCTTGCCGGGATTACTTTGGTACCTTCCTACCAAACTTACGGCAAGGTTTACATCAGGTCTGGTACACAAGATGGCATACATAATAGATCCTATGGGTTTGAGGCATAGGGGATGACGCTCATCTCTTCTTTATCTTTTGCCGTGGTCGGGCATTGAGCTGAGCTCAATCTCACACCTTGCAACATGTGCAAGAACCTTTCTTGGACTGATCCATTTTGAACTTCTTCAAAATCTTATCAAGGTATGTGCTTTGTGAAAGACCTATGAGGCGCCTCGATCTATCTCTATAGATCTTGATGCCTAATATATAAGCAGCTTCTCCAAGATCCTTCATTGAAAAACTTTTTATTCAAGTAGGCCTTAATGTTGTCAAAGAGTTCTATATCATTTCCCATCAAAAGTATGTCATCTACATATAATATGAGAAATGCTCTGTAGCTCCCACTCACTTTCTTGTAAACGCAGGCTTCTCCATAAGTGCAAGATAAACTAAACGCTTTGATCATCTCATCAAAGCGAATGTTCCAACTCCGAGATGCTTGCACCAGCCCATAAATTGAACGCCGGAGCTTGCATACTTTGTCGACATTCTTAGGATCGACAAAACCTTGAGCTGCATCATATACAACTCTTCCTTAAGATATCCGTTAAGGAATGCTTTGTTTTGACGTCCATCCGCCATATCTCATAATCATAGTATGCGGCAATTGCTAACATGATTCGGACGGACTTAAGCTTCACACACGGTGAGAAAGTCTCATCGTAGTCAATTCCTTGAACTTGCCGATAACCCTTAGCGACAAGTCGAGCTTTATAGATGGTGACATTACCATCCGCGTCCAGTCTTCCTCTTAAAGATCCATTTATTTTCTATCGTCGCCGATCATTGGGCAAGAAATCATCACAAAGTCCATACTTTGTTTTCATACATGGATCCTATCTCGGATTTCATGGCTTCGAGCCATTTATTGGAACTGGCCCGCCATCGCTTCTTCATAGTTCAAGGTTCACCGTTGTCTAACAAATGATTTCCGGGACAGGTTGCCGTACCACTGCAGTGCGGAGCGTGTCCTAGTGGACCTCTGAAGTTCAAGAGCAACTTGATCCAAGTACCTTGATCATCATCATTAATTTCCTCTTCAGGTTGGTGTGGGCATTACAGGAACATTTTCCCGAGCTGCACCACTATCCTGCTCAAGAGGTAGTACTTCATCGAAGTTCTACTTTCCTCCCACTTACTCCTTTCGAGAGAAACTCTTTTCCAGAAAGGTTCCGTTCCTCGCAACAAAGATCTTGCCTTCGGATCTAAGGTAGAAGGTATACCCAAGGGTTTCCTTAGGGTATCCTATGAAGACGCATTTTTCCGACTTGGGTTCGAGCTTTTCAGGTTGAAGTTTCTTGACATAAGCATCGCATCCCCAAACTTTTTAGAAACGACGACTTAGGTTTCTTCCCAAACCATAATTCATACGGTGTCGTCTCAACGGATTTAGACGGTGCCCTATTTAAAGTGAATGTAGCTGTCTCTAGAGCGTATCCCCAAAAAGATAGCGGTAAATCGGTAAGAGACATCATAGACCGCACCATATCCAATAGAGTGCGAGTTCAGACACACCGTTATGCTGAGGTGTTCCAGCGGCGTGAGTTGTGAAACGATTCCACATTTTCTTAAGTGTGTGCCAAATTCGTGACTTAAATATTCTCCTCCACGATCTCGATCGTAAGAATTTTATCTTTCGGTCACGTTGATTCTCTACCTCATTCTGAAATTCTTTGAACTTTTCAAAGGTCTCAGACTTGTGTTTCATCAAGTAGACATACCCATATCTACTCAAGTCATCTCAGTGAGAGTGAGAACATAACGATATCCTCCATGAGCTTCAACACTCATTGGACCACACACATCGGTATGTATGATTTCCAATAAGTTGGTTGCTCGCTCCATTGTTCCGGAGAACGGAGTCTTGGTCATCTTGCCCATGAGGCATGGTTCGCATGTGTCAAATGATTCATAATCTAGAGACTCGTAAGTCCATCGGCATGGAGCTTCTTCATGCGCTTGACACCAATGTGACCAAGGCGGCAGTGCCACAAGTATGTGGGACTATCGTTATCAACTTTACATCTTTTGGTATTCACACTATGAACATGTGTAATATTACGTTCGAGATTCACTAAGAATAAACCATTGACTATCGGAGCATGACCATAAAACATTTCTCTCATATAAATAGAACAACCATTATTCTCGGATTTAAATGAGTAGCCATCTCGTATTAAACGAGATCCAGATACAATGTTCATGCTCAAACTTGGCACCAAATAGCAATTATTAAGGTTTATAACTAATCCCGTAGAGGTAAATGTAGAGGTAGCGTGCGGCCAGCGATCACATCGACTCTTGGAACCATTCCCGACGCCAAGCATCGTCACCTCGCCCTTCGCCATGGATCTCCGCTTATTCCGCAGCTCACAGCCGTGAGTTACAAATATGAGCAACGGCACCGTATCAAATACCGGGGAGTTACTACAGTAATCTGGTAAGGTACACATCAATTACATGTATATCAAATATACCTTTAGTGTTGCCGGCCTTCTTATCCGCTAAGTATTTGGGGCAGTTCCGCTCAAAGGACCCTTCCCTTGCAATAAAAGCACTTTCAGTCTCGAGCTTGGGTCCATTCTTTGACTTCTTCTTCTTCCCGAGCAACTTGCTTCGGGCGCGGGCAACCTCTTTGCGTCCTTCTTGAAGTTCTTCCGGCCCTTGCCCTTCTTGAACTTAGTGGTCTTATTGACCATCAACACTTGATGTTCTTTCTTGATTTCAACCTCTGCTGACTTCAAAGATTGAGAATACTTCAGAATGGTCTTCTCCATCCCCTGCATATTGTAGTTCATCACAAAGCTCTTGTAGCTCGGTGGGAGCGACGAAGGATTCTGTCAATGACCGCCTCGTCCGGGAGGTTTATGTCCACCGGGACAAAGCGGTGATGCAACCGGACATTTTGAGTATGTGCTCACCGATGTAACTGTTTTCCTCCATCTTACAACTATAGAACTTGTCGGAGACTTCATATCTCTTGACCCGGCATGAGCCTGAAAAACCAGTTTCAGCTCCTCGAACATCTCGTATGCTCCGTGTTGCTCAAAACGCTTTTGGAGCCCGGTTCTAGGGCTGTAAAGCATGCCGCATCGAACGAGGTTGTAATCATCGCACGAGACCGCCAAGCGTTCATAACGCCTTGGTTCTCTCGGGATGGGTGCTTCACCTAGCGGTCCTTCTAGGACATATTGTTTCTGGCAGCTATGAGGATGATCCTCAAGTTCCGGACCCAAATCCGCAGAGAAGTCACGCTTTTCATCATCTTTCAAACTGGTTTTCTCTAGGAACGCGTTGAAGTTCATGGTGACATGAGTGTTGGCCATTTGATCTACAAGACATATTATAAAGATTTTAGACTATTGTTCATGATAATAAAGTTCATCTAATCAAATTATTAATGAACTCCCACTTAGATTAGATATCCCTCTGGTCATCTAAGTGTTACACGATCCGAGTCGACTAGGCCGTGTCCGATCAACACGTGAGACGGACTAGTCATCGTCGGTGAACATTCTCATTTTGATCGTATCTTCCATACGACTTCGTGTTCGACCTTTCGGTCTCCGTGTTCGAGGCCATGTCTCGTACATGCTAGGCTCGTCAAGTTAACCCTAAGTGTTTAGCGGTGTAAATCATCTTACACCCGTTGTATGTGAACGTAAGAATCCATCACACCCGATCAACACGTGGTGCTTAGAAGCTGACGAACTGTAGCAACGGTGCAGTTAGGGGAGAACACTTCTTGAAATTTTTTAAGGGATCATCTTATCTACTACCGTCGCTCTAAGTAAACAAGATGCATAAATATAATAAACATCACATGCAATTATAAAGTAGTGACATGATATGGCCAATATCATATAGCTCCTTGATCTTCATCTTGGGGCTCCATGATCATCTGTCACACCGCATGACACCATGATCTCCATCATCATGATCTCCATCATCGTGTCTTCATGAAGTTGTCACGCCAACGACTACTTCTACTTCTATGGCTAACGCGTTTAGCAATAAAGTAAAGTAAGTTACATGGCGTTTCTTCAATGACACGCAGGTCATGCAAAAATAAAGACAACTCCTATGGCTCTGCCGGTTGTCATACTTCATCGACATGCAAGTCGTGATTCCTATTACAAGAACATGATCTCATACATCACAATATATCATCATTCATCACAACTTGGCCATATCACATCACATGACAATTCTTTGCAAAAACAAGTTAGGCGTCCTCTAATTGTTGTTGCATCTTTTACGTGGCTGCAATTGGGTTCTAGCAAGAACGTTTTCTTACCTACGAATAACCACAACGTGATCATGTCAACTTCTATTTACCCTTCATAAGGACCCTGTTCATCGAATCCGCTCCAACTAAAGTGGGAGAGACAGACACCCTTGACCACCTTATGCAACTAGTGCATGTTAGTCGGTGGAACCGGTCTCACGTAAAATGCGATGTAAGGTTGGTCCGGCCGCTTCATCCCACAATACCGCGGAAGCAAGATACGACTAGTAACGGCAAGTAAGTTGACAAGATCCACGCCCACAACAAAATTGTGTTCTACTCGTGCAAAGAGAACTACGCATAGACCTAGCTCTGATACCACTATTGGGTAACGTTGCAGAAAATTAAAAAATTTCCTACGGTTTCACCAAGATCCACCTATGAGTTCATCTAGCAACGAGTCAAGAGAGAGTTTGCATCTACATACCACTTGTAGATCGAGTAACGGAAGGCGTTCGAGGGAGTGGTGATGATGAAGACCTTCCCAACGTGATTACGATCACCGATGACCAAAAGTGCTTTGAAAGGATGACACCTGCGTTCAACACACGTCTGGAGACGATGGCGTCTCCTCCGTCTTGATCCAGCAAGGGAGAAGGAGAGGTTGAGAAGACAACTCCAATGGCAGCACGACGGCGTGGTGCAAGCTGGTGTAGAGGTTCTCAAGACGGGGCTTCGCCAAGCACACGCGGAGAAAGAAAGGAGTTGGGGAGGGAGGGCTGCGCCTTCAATGGTGTATGTAGCCTCCCCCACCCCTCTATTTATAGGAGGAGAGAGGGGCAAGGGGCCCGGCCATCTAGGGGAACCCTAGATGGGGGCCCGGCCAAAGGGAGGAGAGGGAGGGTGGCTTGCCCCCCAAGCTAGGCGCCCCTTTTTTTTCTTTCTTTAGGGTTTCCCTCCTTGCCCTAGCCGCATGGGCCTAAGGGGAAGGTGCGCCCAGCCCACGGGGCTGGCTCCTCTCCCACTTAGCCCATGTGGCCCCAGGAGGTGGCCCCTCGGTGGACCTCAGGAAACCTCCCGGTGGCCCGTGCTTTTACCTAAGTAAGCCCTCGAAACTTTCCGAGTCCGTTAACCACTTCTCCATATATAAATCTTTACCTCAGGACCATTCCGGAACTCCTCGTGACGTCAGGGATCTCATCCGGGACTCGAACAACATTCGGTAATCACATACTTGTCTTCCTATTAACCCTAAGCGCCACCGAACCTTAAGTGTGTAGACCCTACAGGTTCGGGAGACATGCGTATATGACCGAGACTACCTCAAGTCAATAACCAACAGCGGGATCTGGATACCCATGTTGGCTCCCACATGCTCCTCGATGTTGTCATCGGATGAACCACGATGTCAAGGGTTCAAGCAACCCCGTATTCTATTCCCTTTGTCGACGGTATGTTACTTGCGAGACTCGATCGCTTGGTATCCCAATACCTCGTTTAGTCTCAAGTTCCGGCAAGTCACTTTACTCGTACCGCAATGCATGATCCCGTGACGGACACTTGATCACTTTGAGCTCATTATGATGATGCATTACCGAGTGGGCGGTGATACCTCTCCGTAACGGAGTGACAAATCGAGTCTCGATCCGTGTCAACCCAATGGTCACTTTCGGAGATACACCTGTAGTGCACCTTTATAGTCACCCGATTCACGTTGTGACGTTTGATACACCCAAAGCACTCCTCACGGTATCCGGGAATTGCACGATCTCATGGTCTAAGTAAGAGATACGTGACATTGGAAAAGCTCTAGCAAAACGAACTACTCGATCTTGTGCTATGCTTAGGATTGGGTCTTGTCCATCACGTCATTCTCCTAATGGCGTGATCCCGTTAATCAATGACATCCGATGTCCATAGTCGAGGAAACCATGACTATCTGTTGACCAACGAGCTAGTCAACTAGAGGCTTACTAGGGACGTATTGTAGTCTATGTATTCACACGTGTATTACGATTTCCGGACAATACAGTTATAGCATGAATAAAAGACAATTATCATGAACAAGGAAATATAATAATAATGCTTTTATTATTGCCTCTAGGGCATATTTCCAACACAGAGGAGACCGGCCGCCCGCACCCACCCGGGGCAAATTTCCGGACGCGCCCCGCCGGCCCCAACCTCAGCGGCGGCGCCACAGCAGGAGGGGAGGCCATGGCGAGAGGGGGAAGGTCGGAATTGGAGTCTGCTTCATCCTCGTCTGAAGACAAGGCCCAGAACTTGTTGCCGGAGCCAGATCCAAGAATATGGGGGCGAGGAGAGGAGCGATGGGAGGGGAATAGGGGAGCGTCGAACGGAGAAGTCGGCACGGAGAGGATGCACGGGGGGGAGAGGAGGCGAGGATGGCCCGGGAGATGCCGGAGGGAGCGAGACAACAGGGGTGGATGGGGAGGAGGAGCACGGGAGGAGGGAGGAGAGGAGAGCCATCTCCCATCATTTTACCTTTTACTCCCTCTGTTCCTAAATATAATTCTTTTTAGAGATTTCAATATGGACTACATATACGGATATATATATAGACATACTATAGAGTGTAGATTCACTCATTTTACTCCGTATGTAGTCTGTAGTGAAATCTCTAGAAAGACTTATATTTAGGAACGGAGGGAGTATCATGAAAAAAAACTATCCTACTCAGTTCATGTGTTTAGGTATTGTATCGAAGTAGAAGGGATTTTCTAATTAACTTTTGATAAGGGATCGTTAGAGATTGGTTCTTGCCTCATCGGTCAAAGATCACAGTATAACAGTTTAACCAAACACACGACTAGATGAGTTATATTTGCCCCTAGTTCATTTTTCTGGTGAGATAGGACCCCATTTTTTAATTTTGCACAAGGCCTCGGATTTTGCCGGTCCGGTCCTGCATCTCTACGCCCGAGTCATCAACGGCACGATGGACGAGGTGCTAGCGTGCCATCTTTGGGACCGACAAACGAGTTATTTTTTAAATAATACATTTTAAATCAAATTTCAAAAATATTACGCTGTAATTATTATTTTTAAATAATACCCGATCATTATATTTGTGATTGGATTGATCATCCTACTAAGGCGAGAGATAGGGAGGGTGGCGAGGCTAGACCCACCGCCAATCGCCGCCCCCTCAACAAATTTTGGCAGTAGTATATACCATATGTACGCCCTAATGGCCGGCCGCATGACTAGTATTCATTAGCCCATATGTTAGTGAACCAAGACCTCTGAAATTCCAAAGCCCAGCAGGCAAAAGGCCATGTACGGTCGTGGCTGGCTTATTGTGATCGATGAATCGATCTGATAACTAGCGGCGTATGTGCATGTTCTGCACTTCCGTTAGGGTTTTGCCACTGGCGCCGGCTGGATATAGTAACTTAGAGCATCTCCAGCCGTTCAGGCCTCTAGTGCACCGAAAAAGAGCGGCCTAGGGACGAACCGACGCTAGATTGGCCACTGGGGGCGACCTAGCTCCCAGCCACACCCCCAGGCGCCGTCCCCCAGCCGTGGCAAATTCAAACGTAGTCATTCTCGTGCACAAAATAGACGCCACAAATCCGGTGATCAAGCGGCCACAAGTTCGGCGATCGGATGAAAAGTTCGGCGTACAAAAAGCAGAAAGGACGCGCGTGCGCATCAGACGGCGAGGTCGGCCTCCGGCGTCGGCGTCTTGTGAGCTTGGCGGGTCTCTGTGCTTAGCGCCGTCGGCGTGGCTTCGTATTGCGGGAGTCTCGGCGGCATCGTCGCTCGGGCTTAAGCGAAGCGTCGGCGTGGCGTCGGCGTGGGCGGCGTCCTCGAGGAAGCTGGTTCGAGGATGAGGCCACGCTCCGCCAAGTACCACGCCTTGAACGCCTCGTCGTTGCTCTGGAGCATGTCCGCCCGCCAGCAGGAAAGCCGGTCGGTGTTTCTCTTCTTCACGCAGCGGCGTTGGTCCGGAGTAGAGTCGAGCTTGGTGGCGTTGCTTTCGACATCAACGCCGACCACCGCGCAGATCGGTCTTCTCTTCACGAAGGGCGGCCGGGCACTTTGTCGCGTCGGCGGCGATGCTTTCGATGGACTCCTGCACTCGGCGGTGGCGGCGTCGCGTGTTTCCCCTTCTTGGCACCTTTGTTTGCCGTCCGGCCGCCCTCGGCGCCGGGTCGGTAGCGCGTCCGACTCGTAGGTCTCCTTGGCCTTGTCGAGGGTGCGCTGGACTTCCGCCCACTTCTCGCACTTGTCAATGCACTTGTAAATGTGGAGGTACTTGAATTCGGCGTCGTTGTTGCTCTGCCGTCACAGGCGAACATCTTGCGACAAGCTTCGCGGAGGAACAAAACAGTTGGCGGGCGTACCGCGGCGAAGAGAGGAGAAGCGGCGTGGCATACCTGATCCTCAACGCTGGCGCCGCTCCCGGGCGAGCCGCAACCTCCTCGGCGACCCATGCCATTTGTTGCACGCCCCTGAATACGCCCCCAATGGTTCGCCATCGCCTTGAGCCGCCTTGCATGTAAGCGCCTTTGAAGTAGGGGTCGGCGAGCTGCGCTTCGTCGAACTTCGGCCTTGATGCGCTCCCAATACGTCTCAATGCTCGGTTCATGCGGTGGTCAGGTCGAGGCGGCGACGACTTTCCATGCTTGACGAGGCATTCCTCCTCCTTGGGCGCCCACTTGATCTTGCGGCTCGCTTTGACCTGGCCGCCCGCTTCTTCTTCTTGCGCTTCTTCCCCGAAACAGTCGCCGGCTCCTCTTCCTCCTCCTCCTCCTCGTCGTCCTCCTCCTCCTGCTCCTCCTCGCCGTAGACGTAGCCGAGCTCGCCGTCCATGCCGCCGCTGAGATCCACCGTCTCGTCCGGGGTGTCGAACCCGGAGAGCCTTGGCGCGGCAGCGGCGAACCAAGCGGCGATGATGTCGTCCATGTCGCCCTCGGTCTGGTCGGTGTCGCCGAGGTGCGAGAAGGGCAGCGCGCAATGGCGGAGATGGGGCATCGGGGAGGACGCATAGGTGGGCGGCGAGTAGTTGTATGGTGGGTACTGCACGCCGGCAAAGGCGGGCGAGGGCGTGCGTTGGGCCGGGTGTCCATGGGGGAAGGTGACATTTGGGTTGAACCCATTGTGCGCGTCCCGTCGGCGTGCTTCGGCGAGGGCGATCCCCATAGCTGCGGCTGACGGAGCCGGCGCTTTGCTGGCCCGAGGCGTCTGGCGTGGCTGCCGGGTGGATTCATCATCCCCGCGCGAGTCGCCTCGGACTCGGCTTGGTCCGCCGAAGCGGCAGCCGCAGCCACGCGCGCCGCGTTATCACAGGCCTTCTTGGCGATGGCCCTGTTCCGTTGGTCGGTGGTTACAGCCTCCCGTCGCTGAACTTCCGCCCTCCACTCAGCGTTTGACATGCCCGGTGGCTTGGACGGCGGCGCCCTCAGCTTCCTCTGCCCGGGCGGCGGAGGCGGTCGCGCTTGCCGCCACGCGGGGACGCACGCTTCTTCGATGGCATGGCGACCGGCTGGGAGGCGAGCGGGAGGAAGATTGGCGGGAGGAAAGGAGAAAATGGGAGGGAACTGGAGGAAAAGCGGGATGAAACAGTGTGAATAGGCGCTGGACTTCGCCCGAAGCGAAGGCGGACCCATAGCGGCTACCGCTTATGGCGTAAAGCGGCGCCCAGGCGCCCAGGCGCCGGGTTACGCCTGAATCCGCCGGCACCGATTTCTCGTTTCGAGACGGCGAAAAACGGGCTTCTGGGGGGCGACTGGGCCGTTTTTCAGCGCCGGCGCGGCAAAAACACGTGAAGAGGGCTTGTTAAGGACGCGGCTGGAGATGCTCTTACGTTTAGATTTAACTGTCGTCATCATCTTAGAGCATAGCAGCAGCTGCTGCTGGCGAATTGGCGCTAGAGCACTTCTTGGTGGAGCGTCGCAGCATCGGTCTTCACAACAGAGCTTTTGCCTCACGCCCTCGTCCACCACGCATTGATCCTCAGTGTCTTTGAACCCGGCGGCACAGGTCATGCGAGTCAACCCTAAACGTAAGGTATATCCTTATGAATTAGTATTTCTGTTGGACTTATAAAGATTATTGATTAGTATTTGGATCTATGATAAATTACATACTAGTTAGATTGATCGAAAGTACTAGCTAGGAATTTTTATCTGATTGTATACATACAATTAAACAAGGCAAAAGCCAAATGATTTATTTGGAACTCTAGTTTATTTACTTTTGAAGTTCGTTATGTTTCAAGAATGAAGATGAATAATAAGTAAATGGAAAACGCTTGAAACCGGTCGACCGGCTGAAACTCCGCCGGTCACATTCAAGCTGGCAGCAGGCCCACGCACTCACCGCTTAAGCCTTACCTTATCCTTTCACCTGAAAGCGTCCCTAGCCATTCATTTCACCCAGCCCGTCTTCTTCCCTGTGATCTCCCAAAAACAAGCTTCTCGCCAGAGATCGCCGTCGCTTCCGGCCCAACCTGCCCGACGTCCATCCCGCGTCAACAGCAACCCCCCCCCCTCCCCCCAACCCCCAAAATGGGCGCTACTGCACCCGCCACCACGCGAGGCAATGGGGATGTCATGGCCTGCGGCGCCGACAAGGTGTGGTGCTCGAGACCGGTCGGGAGATTTCCTTCAACCGGCGAGGATGGTGATGGGGCGGTGACGGCGGTGACCGCCATTATTATTATTACCTAAAACCTAAAAAGTGGGCGCTGGCTGGTTTGTCTTACCGAGCACACACCCTTCCGGGCCGTCGGATCATGATCCAATCACCAGGTGCCGCACTGTCGGGCTTCTGAGCAAAACGTCCACATCTTTTCCTCCGCACCTTATCCACTCTCACTGCAGCTCGTGGCCGCCGCCCCTCCTCCTCCTGGCCACGCAGCTCGTCCTGGCGCTCCGCCCAGCTCCGGCGCTCCTTCCCCGGCTCCGCGCTCCCGCCCCGCCCTCCTACCAACTCCCGACGACGCCCGCCGCGCCAACCATACCCATCTTGTTTGTCGTGCCGCTTCTTCTCCCAAATCCACCGCCACGTTCCTAGATTCCATGGCGGAGCTGCCGGAGATTGGTAGCCGATTTGGGAGGCTAGGGAAGAAGGAGGAGAAATACCACTCTATCGAGAGAGAGAGGGGCGAGGCGCCATTCACGCGCGGTGACCACTCAAAGCGGAGGTGCGAGGGAGGGGTTTGGGCGGTCCTGCTTCCTCTGTGCGGCGTGTTAAATGCGGTAGCGAGGGCTGGAGGAGGACCCGTGCATCCGTGCAACAACGTGACCATCTCGCTGTGGCGCCTTTGTCGGCCTCAAGCAAATCACAAGTAAGCATCTCGAGCCCAATTCTGCACGCATGCATGCGACTTCTTCCCACTCGAATCGTCGGATATGGCGGCGTATTGGGGATGTTGATGTTGGTTCCCGCAGGTTTGTGGACAACGGCGAGAATTGCGGCGAGGTGGATGCGCGCAGACGCGCCAGACATCACTATAGATTCCCCTATAGCGCTTCGTCCCACAGGGTGAGGCGTTCGACTTGAACCAGTTTTGGATTTGCCAAAGCGCGTATGTTGAGTTGCCGCAGGCGTGAGCGTGAGTTGCATGGAGATTTGATGCGAGTTTACCAGAGTTTACGGTATGAGTAGTTGCCAGATGCTTTCCCACAAAGCCTGCAATTTTTTTGTTGTACAAAAACTTGCCTAAGTATTGATATGAATTGCCACTATCGCTCGGATAGTAAGACGAAGGGGAGAACGAATTTGCTTTTTTCACTGCAAGCGAGCAAGTTGCAACCAACACTTAGGCAAGCTTATGTCAATAGACAGACAACTCTTTTCATTTTCCGTGCAAAACCAATCAATGAGGTGATACAGTGATTAAACTATTGACACACTGTACCTTTTCTTTTATCCAAGATTGGACACTTATATGCACTATCCTAGATGCAGCCTAGGATTGCATCGTTGCATACATCGAGGAGTCTGGATTGTTGTGGTTTTGTTCTTGGTCTTTTAAGAGCATATAGTTGGGCGTGGAATAAAAATCATAGGTGATGTCATAGATAACCAATGTGTATGATGTGCTTCCTAGGTTATTGATATGAATTGGTGTTGTAGTAGTTACAACATATTGCTAGAGAGATGCTGTCATTTGCCTAATGCGTGTGTATTGGCTAAATCTACCTGTCATTTGCCTGATGCGATAGAGGCGATTATACTTGGTTATCAACATAGTAGATGCTGTCATTCACTTAACTTTACAACATATACTTGCCTAAATCTACCTGTCATTTGCCTGATGTGTGCGTGCGTACTTCTAGTTTGCTGCTTACATATTGCTAGAGAGATGCTGACCTTGACGTGTTGGCACCTTTTTGATCTATGAATTTTTTTCCTTTGAATCAGATTTGCATACATACTAGTAGGTGCCATGTGGATTTATCAGTCTATGCATATGGTAAAAGATTGTCTGAAGTTAGTTGCACATCTGTGCCCTTGATTCAGATATTTCAGTTGGTTCATTTCATAATATCTGCTGCCAGTAAAAAATGTGGAAGCTAAAAAGCCAAATAAAGTTCAGTCCTCTCATTTTACCTTTGGAGAGAAGATGCTAATTTTCTAACATGTGACTAAACTTCAGGTAGTATGTATTAAAATAGTGCATAAAATCTTTAGTTCCCTGCCCATTATATTGTTTCAGGTTTTGTTCTTCTTGATGTTGTTATTGATTGTTGGTCTGCCGCCTAAATTTGCTCATAATTTCCGCTAATTTAGCCTACAATGAGCTGTGACACCTGGATGTTGACGCAGATTAGATAAAGATTGGAACGGGAGTCCTAAAAGTTCACTTGTCCACAAGTTTTGCCACCTCAACGACAGCAGAACTGGACGTACCATATTACTCTAGTTATTGCACCATTGCTGCTTTCATTTTTCTAACAAGGATTGATCGTTGCACACTAGTCTTAGCTATGTTCATTTCGTTTGGCCTAGCACTTTTCGATTTGCTGCTGCTTTGCTACACTAATTCCAGCCTTGATTATATTCTGAGACAAAACACGTGTACAAGAGGAAGACAAAATCAATGAAATTTCTTGTCATGTGGTGATGCACTCATGAATCTGTGTGATTCTTTTGTCTTCTTCTTTGTATATCTTCTTTTCTTAGCCATCCAATGGATTTGTAGGCTCGTGAAACCGTGAGCATGCATCATGTATGCGTGTATTTATAATCTATTACCTTTTTGAGCATTGAGTTCTAACCAAAAAATATGCTTTCTTGTAGTCAATGATTTCTACACTAACTTGCCTAATAATGTCAGAAAGTTGCCCACAATATTTTTTCATATTTTTGTTGGCATAGGATTTGCGGCAACTAGCAAGCGGAGGGAGGAGAGAGGTGTTAGAGTGCCGGCGACCAGGAAGCGAACCAAGAGGAAGAGCCAAGGGGGCAATGCCATCCATGCGTTGTGACCACCTAGCCGGGAGGAGCTAGAGCCGAGAAAGTGTTGTCACCAATGGTCGAGGAATGGGCCGCAAATCATCGGCAAGTATCTCGAAATCGCCCCCCTAAGCATGTGCTCTTCTACTCAAATCTATGATTCTATGCGATAGAGGCGAGATAGGGAGGTTGAAGAGGGGTGTGCGGGGTCCCGGCTTTTTGGGCATATCGATGATTTCGAGCGCGCGGTGGTTTATGACTTGGGGATACGGGGGCTGGAATCATTGATGATTTGAGCCGAAAGCATCCAAAAGTTGCCCACCGCATGATAGTGAGTTGCCAGAGATGATGGCATGAGTTGCCCAACCGCTCATGCGATGCGGGGGCTGGAATCATCGATGATTTGAGCCAAAAGTGTCCAAAACTTGCCCAACGTATGATAGTTAGTTGCTAGAGATGCTGGCATGAGTTGCCCAAATATCCGCTCCCAAGAGAGTTGGGTTTTATTTCGCCAAAAATATGCCCAACACATGATAGTTAGTTGCTAGAGAAGTTGTCGTGAGTTGCCCAGAGATTTTTCTAGCAACAAAGTGATTTAATTTGCACATAAGTTGCCATTTACAATAAAATAAGTTGTTTACATATAAATAGTACTTGCCTAAATCACCTAAGTTTTGTAAATATGATTTCGTGGATATTCTTGCCTAACAATTTTTTTTGCAGGGCCTCATTAAATTAATTCTAAAATGGCGTCAAAGCAACATTTTCGAGGTTTTGTGCACACACCCAAGCAAGAAGCTTCAACGTCCACTTCTAGGTAAGTTGACGATTGTTGCCTGGATATACTATGCAAATTGCTTAGGTCAGATCACAACTTGCCTGCAACCACAAATGCATTTTCCCAGCGGGACACCAACTTGATGTTCCGCAGAATATAGGGCCACATTTACATCACTGAAAATTGTAGGCAATTGCCTTCTATCTACTAGTAGTTGCTCCTTACTTCCACTTTCTTTTATCTTTTTCTTTGGGGCAAGCAAGCTAATGAGTTTCCTGTAGAATCCATTTAGTTTACGCTATTCTTTACTTGTAGATCTTGGGGTTAACCATAGGGATAGGTCTGGGTGTAGGAGATCCGAGATCGGATTGGAGCCCAAAAGCACATGATGGGGTGCATGACCTGAGGTGTGTTTCCTTGTTGTTTGTTTTGTTGCAGAAGCCTCACTAAATTCTAAAACGATGTCAAAGCAATATTTTCGAGGTTTTGTGTACATGCCCAAGCATTTTTCCCACATCCCAGAAGTAATTGCTTTTTAGTAGTATTTTCCATCCTTGCAAGCAAGAAGCTTTGCTAGCCACTTCCAAGTAAACTCCACATAATCCTAATAGCTTTGCAACTAGTATTTTCTGCCTCCCGAGTGGCTGGCTATTAGCTTTCCTGTTACAGAAAAAAGGGAGTTGCCTGAAAGTTATATACAAATTTTCTTAATTACAGGAAGACTTGCTTTTGATTTCCCCTTCTCCTTTTCTGATTAGCTGGCTGCATAAATAGGTTTTCAACTCGTAAATTTTGCCTACCCTACAAGTACAAATTGCCCAAGCAGTAAACAAACCAAAAGAAAACTATTCCTACTGTTGATTTTATTTTCAAAAAAGGAAGTTGCATGCAAGCATTATGAAATTGCCTAACTTGTGTGCTCAACCTGATTTTTATTTTCAAATAGACTTAGAATGCTTGGGCTAGATATGTAATCATGATAGGTGATCTATTGCAAAGTTGCTTATTGTAGCATCAAAGTTGCCCCATATAGCATCAAAGTTACTTGAAAAAAAGTATATCAAAACATACCCATATGGGATCTTAGTTTGAAGAGGTCGCTGTGAGAATCCTATAGGTGAAAACGGAACTTAATTTCGACGCTCAGTTTAAAAGCTGTAGCCTTTTGAATTTTTTTTGAAAGGAAATTAAATGCACTTGATGCATTTGCTAACTTGTGTGCTCAATCCGATTTGCAGGAAGGAGTCGTAGCATGATGGAATCACGTGTGAGGCAGAAATCTTCTCTATTGAGGGCCACATGGGACAGGGGGATCCTTTCCTTTTAAAGACGATGTGGACAGGATCTTACGTTATTTGGGTGTGTGCTCCAAGCGACTAGTCAGCCAACGGGTCTTTGGCTAGGCGATGTCATTATTATTATTGCTGCATCATTTCTTTTCTTTGGAACCACTTCTATTTTTGCTGGAACCTTATTCCAATTTTGCTGCAAATTGAGAGAAGGGTGGTGCCATAGCCGCCATGATTTTTTACTACATCAAATTTTGCTGGAACTAGCATTCATTTTTGCTACCACCATCTTTGAAATTTGCTGGAACCAGCCACTTTGTTTGCTACAAACGGGTCTTCTTTTGTTATCACCATCTTTGGATTTTCGCTGGAACCAACCACTTTTTTTTTGCTACAATCGGCTTTCCGTTTTGCTGGAACTAGCACATTTTTTTTGCTACAACCATGTGGGGCTTGTGCTGGAACCAGCGTATTTTTGCTACCACCATCCTTTTGTTTTGCTGGAACCGGCCTAATTTTTGCTACCACCGGCTTTGGTGTGAGCGACATCGCGTCGCCATTAATCTGCAACCGGAGGTCGGCAAAAGCACCGGGCGAGGAATGATTTGCGGCTGACTCCATGGTGGGGCCATCATGGATGCGAGGACGGGGACGAAAATCTGCTACGGGGCTTTTGTGATTGATTGGCGCGAGCGGCGGCGCGGCGAAGCTTCGACGAAAGCATCGGAGGCGAGGCAAACCGACGAGGGCGGCAACACGTGATGGGTGCGGAGGAGACAGGCGACCGCCATGTTTTTCCTAGCGGGGGATGCGAAGGCTGAGAGAAAGGGTGGGCAACAAACAGATCAGACGGTTTACACGCACGTGATCGAAGGGCTGCGGTGCGACCGGCCCAAATTTGGGCCGGCGCCGGTGCCTATCAGTGCCCTAAGTAAATCCCCACTTCTGAAAACGTAAATCTGATGAGATGGAGCTAGGCTCGTTCTCATTCACTTGATACACAAACTCCCGCTAAAAATATTGTGTCATGGGTGGTAGATATTCAACCATAAGCTAAAAGTGAAAGCACATCATTGAAAATACTTTCGTAGTTATCCATTTTTTTGCCACGCCCCCCCTATGTTCAAATCCTGACTCCGCCCCTGATCCTACTGGTGGTCGATTGGCCCTCAACAACCTTCGCCGACCGATTGGATCCGGTCAGCTATTTGGCCGATTAGCCCGACCCGATCGACCCAATGCTTTGGTTGATTGGCCCCTAGTCTACCTTCCTCTAGGCCGACGGTGCACACACATTTTGCTGTTGAATAGGTATTTAAAAATGTTGAATGAGTATTTGAAATTTTTTTGATCATGTATATAAAAATGTTAATCAAACATTTGAAAAAAAAATGTTGAACAAGTATTTGGAAAATGTCGAACAAGTATTTGAAACTGTTGAATAAGTATTTGAAAAATGTTGAAGAAGTATTTAAAAAAATGTTGATCATGTATACAAAAATGATCAACAAGTATTTAAAAAAATGTTGAACAAGTATTTGAAAAAATATGGATCATGTATATAAAAATGTTGAACAAGTATTTGTAAAAATGTTGATTATGTATATAAAAATGTTGAACAAGTGTTTGAAAAAATGTTGAACAAGTATTTAAAAAATGTTAAACAAGTATTTGAAAAAATGTTTAACATGTGTATAAGAATGTAGAATGAAAAACAAATCGGAGAGGAAAAAAGAATTTTGAACAAGTATTTGAAAAAAGTTGATCATGTATATAAGAACGTAGAATGAGAAACAAAAAAAACAAAGAAACAAAAGAATATATAGAAGAAAAGAAGAAACAAAATACAGAAAGAAAAGAAAAAAGAAAGAAAGAATGGAGAAGACCGGCTCACTCGCCTCTAGTTGGTCGCAATCCCTTTTCTAACCAGTAACTGGAAACTGGTGGGGTGATTAGCTGAGCTGGTGATTGCCATGGAGACCAGGGATCGAACCTTGTATTGCCCGCCTTTTCAGTTCATTTTTCCTTTAATGTACGCGCTATGGGCCGACCCGATTGAATCGCAGCAGACTGCTAGCTAATCGGCCAGCAGTGGGCCGACTAGGGTCACTAGTGGGACAGACTGGACCAATCAGCCAGTGGTGGGCTGACTGAATCCAGTCGGCGAGTAGTGGGCCGACTGGGGCCACTAGTGGGATGACTGAACCCAATCAGCGAGCAGTGGGCCGACTGAGGT
>CM038674.1:253655700-253783200 GCA_021605145.1 Aegilops bicornis | reverse complement strand
CGGCAAGCGCCTTGCCGCGGTTGTTGTCTTGTCACGTCCGGAAGCTTGTCGCTCACCGGGCCTTCCCGGCAAGCTCCTCTTGCCGGGGACTTGTCTCCTAGGTGCCTTGGGTGGCCTTCCCGGCAAGCTCCTCTTGCCGGGGCCTTGTCTCCTTGGCTTGAATACTTTGTTCTTGAATGGCTCCAAAGGAACCACGGAGGACCTTGGCGGTCGCCAGCAAGCCTTGCCGTATGGCGCCAGAATCGCCTGCCGATGCACAAGTTCGGGATACTAGGGTACCCCTACTCTAGTACACCGACAGGATCCCCTGGGCCTGGGCCACACACGGTGTCGAGCGCTGTTGGGCCAGGCCCAAAACAGGGCACAGGCACGCGCGGCCTGGGTTACGCCATAACTCGCTCCGGACCCACCACGCCATCCACGAACGGCACGCGCCGAATGCGGCGTCGTGGGAGAGATCGTGGGGGTTTCCTTATTCGGAAAAGCGGAACGTCCGCCCCCTCCCTCTTTATAAGCAGGGGAAACAGGGGCAGTTCGCCCACCTTGCCAGTTGCTGTCCAATCTCGAAAAACCACCGCTGCTCCCCCCTTCTTCCCAAGGCTGAAGAGAGCAGCGCTCCGCCCCCCATCGCCACTAGCATCACCAACGCCGTCGATCTCCTCCACCGCCTCCGCCATGGCTCCGAAATCCGACAAGGGGAAGGCCGTGAAGTCGGCCGAGGCGCAGCGGCTCGCGGCGCTGTGAAAGGAGCGGGCAATCTTCCCCCCTCAGCTCGCCGCGAAGGATCTGAGGGAGTACTACTACCTCTTCTGGTCGACGGAGACGCGAGCGCATCCGCGCACGAAGGTACTTCCAGCTGCTTCTTTGGAACTAGCTCCGAACGGATATCCCTTCTTCGCGCTCTTCTTCTACTGCGGGCTCTGCCCGCCTTTCTCTGAATTTTTCTATGACATCATGAACACCTACGGGTTCCGCCTCCTTGATTTCACCCCCAATGCTGTTCTGACCATGGCAGTTTTCGCACATCTCTGCGAAAACTTTGTCGGAGTCCATCCAAACGTAGCCCTTTTCCGCCACTTCTTTATGACCCGAGTTGAGAGAGTGGAGCATCTTGCCGGCGGTATCGCTTGGATGTCGAGGATCGGCACGAAGGAAGCCAATCTGGAGGGAGAGCTCCGTAGCAAATGGGAGGAATGGAGGCGGATTGGTGCTGGATTTTCGAGGAGAACCCGCAGCCGTTTACCGCCCAAATAGCAAACCCCAATAGTGCGCAACAGCGATTGGAGCAACGTGGCCCCGGAAGATGCTAGGCTGAAGATCGCAGTCACCCGAATCGCTTCGCCTTAGACTTGCGGGCTCACCGTGAGGCACCGTTGGTGCAGACTTTCTTCGCCGCAGACGCTTCTTGCAGGGAGAGGAGGAGACCCGCTGGGAGTTTGAGTAACGCCGCAGATATCATGCGAGGCTGCGCCCAGGCCTCAACTTCAACTTCACCGTCTTGGAACTTGACGCGATGCTCTTGGAGCTGTTCAAGCCCGATCCTGATCATCGAAATGTTTAGGTTGCCGAGGCGTCGTTCCGTTGTGCAACAATTCCTCGCTTGACCGCATCCGTGCAATGATGCCGTTAGCGACTTCGCATGGAATTGTCCCAACTTGGCAAGAGCCTGCAGATGACATCGTCTGGCGGTTCTTTGTGATCTGGTAGAAGTGCCGATCCGCCCGACGAAGCAGAAGAGCCTCACCCGCGACACCACCGATGATGAGATGCGCGACGCCACCAAGCTGGAAGAGGCGGCAGCGGCCGCGTCATGGGCGAAGTTCGGATTCACCGTGGAGGAGGCAGAGGCAGCAGAGGCGGCAAGCCTTGTCGAGCGAAGGGAGTTTGCCGGGCGAGGAGGAGCTTGCCGAGCTGAAGCTGAGTCGAGCGAGCCTGCCGAGGGCGCCTCCCCACCTTCAAACAGCTTGTCATGGCGGAGCCCCAGCTCCACCAAGAAGGCGTCTTCGCAAGGTCGGGGATGTGGCGGGCGGCAGACGGCTAACAACCGCTGCCACATGACGCCCAGCTCCACCGCGGCAAGCACTGCCTTGGAGCACCTCACGCCCGCTGCGGCAACCGGAGCGGGCCTCCTGCACCACCGCCATCTGCTTCCCGCCAAGCGGCCAAGGGAACCTACTCCTCCGCTTCGCCGTACTGGAGGCGAGCCAGAATTTGATCTCTCCGCGCTCAGCTCCGACGAGGAAGAAGAAGAGTAAGATTCTTTGCTGTACTTGTAGTTCTTCAATTTGTTATTTTGTCTTGTATCTGATTTGCTTCACTCTGAACCCATTCCTTTTCGTGACGGCGGCCCAGAGAGCGTCGAAGAGAGCCAAGGCCCGGTGATTGTCATCGAGGACGAACCCACCATGACAAAGGGGCGCGTCTGAGACCACCTTGCCGGACGCTGCAACTCTACCTCAAAGCAGCCCAGCGCAGCCCCCATCGTAAGTATATGGTTTACTTCCTACATTGTTAGGCGCGCATGGGTGCTCTTTCTTTGCTGATATCTGACTGCTGATTTGTGTAGGACCAGAGCAGCCTTACCAGGAGTGCCCTGAAGCCGCTCCTGACATGCCTTCTGCTTCGACTACACCGCCAAGGGAGGATTCCCCGGCAAGGGAACGTTCTCCGGCAAGGGTGACTTCTCCGGCAAGGGGCAGTTCTCCGGCAAGGGGCAGCTCTCCGGCAAGGGACAGCACCAGCGATCCCCTGGTGGCGGAGACCATGACTGCAGACCCTAGCACAGGTAATCCTCTTGCCTGAAAACTTTCCTTGTGTTCTTCTTCTTCTGACTTTCTTTTTGAATATTTTCTTGACTTTTCTTCATTTTCTGGTCGTCAGGTCCATCCGCCACAGAGCCAATGGAGACCGAGACCGTCGGCGAGGAGGACGCGCGCGGCAATACTGACGACGCCGCCGCCATCGGAGAAGAAGCTGGCGCCGACGAGCCCGCCGGCGAAGAGGCCGCCAAAGCTGCCGCCGCAGTAGCCGGGCGAGGGTCCAGCGATCGCGACCGACGGCCCCGAGGTCATGAAGCGCCAGGCGCTACACCGACGGCCGATCCCTCCGCCACATAAAGAGCTGCCGGACTCCGAAGAGCCCCAGCCCGGCGCCTATTTGAAGGCCGGCGATGGCGTCTTCATCAAGCTCCCATGGGCGTCGAGCTCCAGGGAGCCGGCCGAAGGAGAAACTTTTGATGAAGAGCTGCTTGCCTCCGCTGGACTAACGCTGGTCGACGCACCAAACAAAGAAGAATGGTGAGTCACGAGGAGGAGCACTGCCGAAGCTATTGTCGCTCTACCGCGCCCGACAAGCCAAGCTGGAATCCCGGGAAGCGCTTGTCGCGAAGGTGGGAGCAGACATCGAGAAGCGCGCGGAGGAGCTCCGGGGCCTCAACCAGGAAGCTCTCCGGTCCTTGGCAGAGGAGCGGGAGCGACTCGCCGAGGAGCGTAAAGTCTTCCTCCTCGAGAAGGCTGAAGCTGATGAGGAACAGCGGCTTGTCGCCGAGAAGCTATCTGCGCAGGAAGGCGAGTTGGCGTAGAGGAAGGTTAGTCTTGACAGCCATGAGGAGGATCTAGCCACGCGCGAGCAAACATTTGGCGCTGCACCATTCTTTTCTGCATCTTCTCATGCGTCTGCGTAGATCCATCCTTGTCGGGACCAGAGCTTGCCGGTGAAGCCCCCTGCTCGTCGCTGGATGCATCTGCCATGGTTGCTAGCTCATCATCCGCCTCCCTCTCCGCTACTAACGCAGCACTAACCACTTGATTGGTTGCCGCTATATATAGCAGCAACTTCTCTTGTGGCTTAGGTGCGACAAGTCTTGGAGTGGAGGACAGGTATCTCGTCAAGTCCTGCAGCGCAGCCTCCGCTTCTGGAGTCCATTTCATCGGACCCGCCTTTTTCATAATTTTGAAAAACGGCAGGGCGCGCTCAGCAGACCTAGAGATAAACCTGCTAAGAGCAGCTACGCAACCGGCAAGTCTTCGTACATCATTGACGCGCTTTGGTGCTTCAATGTGCTCAATGGCCTTGATCTTGTCGGGATTGGCTTCAATTCCCTGCTGAGACACGAAGAACCCGAGAAGCTTGCTGGAAGGGACTCCAAACACACACTTCTCAGGGTTGAGCTTGAGGTTGATCTTGCAAAGATTTGCAAAGGTTTCGTCTAAATCTTGAATCAGAGTCGCCTTGTCCTTGCTTTTGACCACTATGTCATCCATGTAGGCTTCCACATTTACGTGCATTTGCGGCTCAAAAGCGTCATGGACTACTCTTGCAAATGTTGAACCAGCATTCTTTAATCCGAAAGGCATCCGCATTTAAACAGTATGTGCCACATGGGGTGATGAATGCGGTTTTCTCCTCATCCTCTTACGCCATGAAGATCCGATGATATCCTGAGTATGCATCCAGAAATGAAAGCAAATCACATCCGCCGTGGAGTCAACAATCTGGTCGATGCGCCGACAGGAAATGGGTCTTTGGGACAAGCTTTATTGACATCGGTAAAGTCGATACAAAGCCTCCATTTCCCGTTGGCCTTATGCATACAACTGGATTGGCCAACCACGTAGGATGGAGCACTCCTCGACAAGACCTGTGCTTCCAATTTCTTGATTTCTTCTGCGATGAATTCTTGGCGCTCCACCGCCGCTTCGACTTTACGCTGACGGGCGCGCGATGAGGACAAAGCGGCAAGATGGTGCTCAATTACTTTCACGGGAACACCGGGATGTCGACGGTTGCCACGCAAACACGCCGACGTTCGCCCGCAAGAAAGCAACGAGCGCCTTTCCTATTTAGGGAGTCGAGAGTGGCACGATGGTGAAGGTACCACCAGTGCCGTCCTCCTTGGCGGACACCTTCTTGGTCTCTGGTGGAGCTGCCATCGTCTTCTTACACTTGCCGGTGGAGCTCGATGGTGCGCCCTCGACGGTAGCGCAGCACTCCGAAGAGGTGCGCTTGCCAGAGTGGGCATCAGAGATCTTGCCGGACTTGGTCTTCTTCTTCGCCCCGGAGCTTCCCGGCAAGTGGCTTGCAATCTGCCGCACCGCTGCTTCCGGTAGATCTTGTCGGCGCAGATAAGAGCATCCTTCTTGTTGCCGTGATGAGATGACACTTATCGGGCTGGCATCTTCAAAGATGTTGTATGCATAGTGAGAGGCTGCCATGAATTTGGCAAGTCTTTGGGCTGACCAAGTATCCCATTGTAAGGCAATGGAAAGTCAAGAACGTCAAAAGTGACTCTCTCGATCCTGAAGTTCAACTCACCGCCAAATGTCACCTAACGTGATCTTTCCCTTCGGCTTGCTCCTTCCCGGATTGATTCCTTGGAATGTGCTGTCTCTTCGAGCTCGCCATCGGGGATCTGGAGTTTCGGAGCACCGCGAGGAGATCAGGTTCAAGCCGCCCCGCCGATCAACTAGCATCTTAGTGACCTTGAGGTTGCGAATAGTTGGTGACACCAACATCGGCAAGCACCCGACCGCAGTTACGCGATCAGGGTGGTCCTCAATATCAAAGATGATAGGCGTGCTAGACCATTTCAGAGGTTTGCGTGACTCGACGGATGGTTCTGCCGCATTGACTTCCCGCATCCACTGCTTGAGCTGGCGGTGTGAAGTATGCAGAGAAGCACCGCCGTCAACGCACAGGACCTCTGTGGCTTTCTGGAACTCCTGCTCATCGGTCTCGTCATCATCCATGTCTTCATCATCGTCGTCGTCTTCATCCTTGTCGCGGCCACGAGGAGGTCTGTCTCCTTGCCGCTGCTTGGCCTTGCCGCGGCGTCCTCCTCGGCCGGGACGCGTTTCTTGCTAGCTCCTCCGCACCTTCCGGGCCTTCTCCTTGTCGCGTCGTTCGTATTCAGCCTTACGCTGCTCGACAAGCTGCTCGACCTTTTGCAGCTCACGGAGGTCATGGCCCTTGGTGCGGTGGATCTTGCAGTACTGTTTGTTGGAGCCGTCCTGCTTGTCGGCGACCGCCACAGCCTGGCAGTTGGTGCCAGCGGCAACCTCCTTGCCGGAGCTACTAGCTTTGGCTTTCTTGGCGCCACCTCCGTTGCCGGACTGCTCAACAACTAGTACATCTCTGCCTTTCTTTTTCCTGTTGTTCCGCCGCCGGTTTTTCTTTGCTGGGGCGGTCTCCTCACTATCAGATCCTCCTGCTTCAGTATTCTCTCTGGGGAGTCTCCTCCTTCCTCGACGCGTGCACACTTGTCGGCCAGGGCATATAGCTCATCGACGTCTCGATCTTGCACATCGCCATCTCCTCCCGCATCCTGCGATTTCGCACGCTCGATGGAACGCAGCTGATTACAGCATGCGGGGTGGACATCTGGGATGTTGTGTTGTACGCTGGCTGAATCTTCCGAATGTACTTGTGCGGGGCTCTCCTTCCTTCTAGGCGGCGAGATGAAGGTCGCTTTCTTGGCCATGGGGCTTGTGGCGCTTTGTAAAGGCGCCGACAAACCGATGGCATAGATCTGCCCAAGAGGATATGGAGTTGTCCGGCAAGTGCATGAGCCAGGATCTCGACATTGGGCTTGAGCACCAGCCGGGAAGTAGTTGGCCAGGATCTTGTCGTCGCCGCCCGCAGCTTGCACCGCGATGGTGTAGATGCTTGAGGAACTCCGACGGATGTGTCTTGCCGTTGTACTTCTGCGAATGCGTCCGGCTTGAAATTCTTCTTCTTTGGGCCATTGGACTTGCCGCAGCTCACGAGAGAACGCAGGGCAACCTATCACAGACGGCAAGTCGCCTGGTTCCTTCGGGCGCATGCATGTCGACAGAGGCCCAACGCGCTTTGTCGGATTGACGCCGCGCTTCTCTTGGCGCTTCGATGCGAAGTTCGGCGTCTTCTTGCCGCTGCTCGTGAAGAACTTGGCGCTGATCGCGATGAGCTCGTGGATCTGATGATGAAGTGGAGTCGCTGTCGAGGTGGATCTGGCGAGTCGGCGATCTTGGCCTTCGGGGCGGAGAGTGCATGGTGGTTGCACCCCCACCGGCTCGTGTTTGGCAGTCTTGCCGCGGCAGCGATGCACTCGGCTGGGCGGAGCGTCGCCGTTGGCAAAGCCGATGAGACTCTGAATGGTGTCCCTCCAGTCATCGACCTTGTCAGCTATTGGAGGGTAATCTAGGAGCAGTTGAGCTCTCGCCAAAGCTTCTGCTGGAGTGGTGGGAGGCAGTGGCGAACGGCGCGAGGAGCGGGATATGCTCGGACTTCTAACTATGTTAGAAGGAGCAGTATCCCGTCCAGGCGACCGTGCCTCGCTCGCGCCAGCATGTTGGCGTGCATGCTGGTCTTGAGCATCCCGAGATCCACCAGCTCGATCCTGGTCCAACGAGCGTATGGCGTTGTGAATACCATGACGCTGTCGGTCCCGTGCCTCTGAGACGGGCGCGGTGCATGTCTTGACGCCGAGGTCTCACGCAGCCTTGTCCTTGGACTTGGCAGCACCGTGGGCCTCTGCCGACGTCCATTCTTCACGGCGTCTACCCCACCACCCGCTTGCTCCGGTGGCGGTGGGTTCGACGCAGACGGAACATCTGCCGCCAAGCCTTCTTCTTCGGTGGCATGTCGATGAAGATGATGAAGATCTAGCTTCGTGTGGACGCGGATCAGGTTCACACAATCTCGACGCCCTACTTGGCGCGCCAAAGATGTCGGGAGGCTAATCGACCCACGAACACCTATGGGACCGGCGGACCGAGCCCCTTCGGTTTGGCGGGCGGAGGTCGACGAAGAGCAGATCGAGGCGAAGCACACGAGCGGTTTACCCAGGCCGGAGCTCTCCGGAGAGATAATACTCCTACTGCTGCATGTCTGAGTGTATTGAGTTCTCGCTCAGGAGCGCTGAGTGCTACAGTACACACGAGCTGCTAACGAGACCGAGCGTGAGTGTTCTCCACCCCCCCCCCCTACGTTGTGCATGGGCCTCCTTTTATATGCTAAAGGGGTCTCCGACAGGTGGCAATGTAGACAAGGGTAAAAATGGAAAATGAGTGGTTGGTACAGCTACTTGTACAGTGTATCATACCTAACCCTGACGACAGGGGACAAAGGCATTAAATGCCCGTCTACGTCACCCTAACAGTGCAGAAAGGGACCGTCGGGGGCGCCACCGCTTGCCACGATGGCAATCTTGTCAGCGCCGCCATCAAGCGCTCGCCGCAAGACGGCCTCTTGCCACGCTACGCTGGAAAGGTGTGGCGACACGTTAGTGGGCCTTGGAGCGCAGGCTGAGTGGTGGTCTGCGCATGCAAGCGCCTTGTCATGAAGTTGTCTTGTCGCGTCCGTAAGCTTGTCGCTCACGGGCCTTCCCGCAAGCTCCTCTTGCCGGGGACTTGTCTCCTAGGTGCCTTGGGTGGCCTTCCCGGCAAGCTCCTCTTGCCGGGGCCTTGTCTCCTTGGCTTGAATACTTTGTTCTTGAATGGCTCCAAAGGAACCATGGAGGACCTTGGCGGTCGCCAGGCAAGCCTTGCCGTGGGGCGCTGCAACTGACCGTGCACAAGTTCGGGATACTAGGGTACCCCTACTCTAGTACACCGACACATCTAATACGATAGCAGCGGAAGGCTTGGAAGATAAAGTGAGTCCATCAACTCCAACGGCATCACTGAGTGAAAGACCACGACCTAAGGCTCCTTACTCGTCGTCTGAAAAGTCTACAACATGATACGTTGTAGCCTGAAAATGGGCCAGCACATGGAATATGCTGGCAATGTAACACAAAAGAGTAATGAACAGAATAAGGCTATAACTACATGCATATATGGCTGGTGGAGGCTGTATGGTTAATATGTTTTGCGGAAAGCCAATTTTTCCCTACAACAAAGGAATACATTTTTATTTAACTACAAAGTTGGTTGAAAACATTGAGAATGGTAAACCCCATCTCAAGCCCAATTAAAAGTAATTAATAACCCAATCAAATTTTATAATTAAGAGTGATGAGATCCACATGATAATCCAAGAACCAGATACTCAAGACGTCCATAACCGGGGACACGACTAACCATGATTAGTTTGTATACTGCAGAGGTTTGCGCACTTTTCCCCACAAGACTCGACCGCCTCCGTTGGATTTCTCGCACTACATGGTGTTTGAGAAACGGATGACCGAGACACAGTCTTTCAGAAGCATTAGCTCTTTTGATGGGTAGACCGTACCACCTACATCCCCTACATCTGCTAGTCTACCACTGAAAAAGGTCACACAACATACTCAACTATGCCAGAGCCCATAATGGCTTGTGGCTACACACGAAAGTTTCTAGCATGAATAATCCCATGATCCCTTTGAGCCTGGGTGGCAGTCCATAGGAGAATCACACGGTACCCCGGGATTCCAAAAAAAAAATACAGACAATCACTGGATTCCCCAGGTGCCTCAATCCACCGAGATGTGTATGAAAGTTGCCACATTAAGTTAACCATTAATTAACAATACTCACATCTGTCATGAATATACTCAAACCCAATTCACGTCTACGAGCATAGCATAGCAGTATAAGCAACGTAGAAGTAACTCCAATAGGTTTGATAATAAACAGGTGAATAGGTACTACCTCATCTACTTCCCAAACCCACAATTTAATTTAGATCCTAACCATGCAATTGTTTGAGGATTGATCTAATGCAATAAAACTGGGTAGTAGAGAGGTATGATCAAAGTGTTACTTGCCTTGCTGATGATCCGCGAAACCTAGAGACTCGTAGTAGCACGCTTCGCACTCCGGGTACTCTATCGCAAACAAACAAGCATATAATAAGCAATCAAGCAAGGGCACGGGTAAAACTCAAATAAGAGATCTAACCAGAAAGTTCAACTTAAGAACTCTGGTTTGCAAAAAGAATCAAATCAAATGAAGCAACAAAACTCAAACGGCGAAAGAAACAAGCTCCGTTTACTAATCTGGACTAAAGTCAAATTTTACAGTAGCAAAAACTTGTTTAAGTTGGTTAAACAGAAAGAGGGTTTTGAGACATAACTCTAGGCACTTGAATCGCCTGATGCCGATAAACGAGCGAAAAGTTAAACTAAAACGAAAATTGGATCAGAAATCGCGATAAAAAATAATCGCGGAAAATCCGAGAAAAAGAAATACTGACGAACAAGCTAACGAACGTTCGCTGTCTGCGGCTAAACGGTGAAAACTATTCGTTAAAACGAACGTACGGACGAACGTCCGCTAAATAACTAAACCGGAAAAAAACCGATCTAAAAAAACACATCTAGGGTTTAAAAAAACCGATCGGTTTTCTCGCAAAAACCGAGGCGGCAGCTACCTCCGGCGACAACGAGGCGACGGCGCGACGGCGGGTCGGCGACAAGGCGGCGTCGGCGACAAGGCGGGTCGTCGGCGGCGTTGGGGCGCGGTTAGGGTTAGGGTTAGGGTTTGGGGCGGCGGTGGGCTTCGACGGTGGCTGGACCTTGGGGTGGCTCGGGGCTGGGGCTTATAAAGCCCCCAAGTGAGTCCCGCCGGGCACGCACGAGTCGGTTTTCTTTTTTTTAATTATTCCTCGCAGAAAAACGAAGAAAAGAAATACTGAACGGACTCCAAAAATCCCGAGATAAATTTTCCCCGTCCTCTAAAAATCTACCGGACAAGGTGAATATTTATTTGGGACTCTAATGCAGTTTTGAAAAATGCATATTTTTCCAAATTAAAATGAAATAGCTATAAAAAGCCGAATAAAATTCTTATTTGATTTTAACATTAAATCTCCAATATTTCTTTATTTTGAGGAAGTCATTTTATCCTCTCTCTCTTTTTATTTTTATAGAAGAAATATTCAAAGAGAAAATAATTAAAATCAAACGATCCTCTTTTCAAAATTCGAGAAAAACTCGAATATAAAAATAATGAAATCCCCAACTCTCTATGGGTCTTTGAGTTGCGTAGAATTTCTAGGATCAAACCAAAATGCAATAAAATATGATATGCAAAGGTGATCTAATGTATAACATTTCAAATTGAAAATTTGGGATGTTACGGCGGGAGAAGCTCCTACCAATGGATCGCGTACGAGCAATTGCAGAGGAAATAGCGGGATTTTTGCTCGACCAAGTCATAGATCCTAGAGGAGAATTCCATTACCCGCTACCACAATAATGCCTCCATGTAGGAGAAATTGTATATACCAAATTGTATATATATACGTACATGTGTATGTGTGAATATGGTGGTGCGAGACATTCGATGATATATATATATATATATATATATATATATATATATATATATATATATAATCGGTTTTACTGAGAAATTCTATATATATATATATGCATAACGTGCACAATATGTAGTATCGTAAAAATACCAGCAAACAAAAAAGAATTAATGGAAAACACAAAATTAAAGGAAAAAAGAAACCCTGAACCCAAAACCCCCCTAACCTTTTAGTACCGGTTGATGTTACCAACCGGTACTAAAGGTCTCCCCGCCCCCGGCGCCGGCTCGTGCCACGTGGTGACCCTTTAGCGGCGGTTCATGCATAACCGATACTAAAGGGGGGGGACCTTTAGTCCCCACCCTTTAGTGCCGGTTGCAGAACCGACACTAAAGGCCCTTACGAACCGGTGTTGTAGCCCGGTTCTGCACTAGTGAGGCACCATGGGCGGTACTTGCTACAACTATCAAATCCATCGTGGATGGAATGGATTGATCTACGTTGACCATGAATCAACATACCTTACCCAACCCCTCACCCGTGGGTCCCTGCTAATAATGTAAGCAAATCAAATCAGCATACATTAACCACTATCAAATCGAACTACATGAGTATGAGTCAAATCAAATTAGCTGAATGGTTAAGCAAAAAGGCAAAAACTGAAGGTAGAAGGATGAGTAGCAGAGGCGTGGGCATCAATTGCAATACCTGGCCGGCGTCTCCACCCGCTAGTTCATCTCCAGACCAAAAGGAAGACAACAGAGACTTCTGTACAACTGATCAGACCCCTGTAAACTGGAACCAAACTCCACCAATCGTTGAAGTTAGCTTGCCATCCCAACCACAGTACACGGCGCAACACCTATTCCCATAGGCAACAGACCTTCAATCTGAGAGAGAAGGAAATCGACACCACCACCGCCATGTCGACGATGCTACATGGCACCAGGCCTGTTCACGCCAGGAACGAAACCACAATCAGTGAGATCCTAGAGAGACGGCAGGTGCGCCGAAGACCGGCGCTCATGCCGGAGGACCATACCACACTAGATCAGAACCACGCCTTGGCGCGCGTTGCCAGACTCAGCACAGTGAACCACCCTCTAAAACTTCAATATAACAAAGCGCTTTAGAACATCCAAGTAGAATAACCGCTCAGAATGAATTTGTTCAGTATATATCACGAACACTACAGAGATATATCAAGAGCAAGGTATATTTGCTGCCCAGGATAGCCGAGTTTAATATAGGACATACAAAACAAATATATGCCAAAAGCAACGTGTAGTTGTTGCCCAAGATAACAGCAATTTCACTACAGATCATAAAGGCAAAATTTGTACCAAAAGCAAGGCACAATGTTTGTCGAGGACAACTGATTTGCATCAAGTAGTACAAAACATAAAGACATAGCCAAGTAGTTCATATCATCAAGTTTAAGAATAAGTGTTACAGAGATGTTGTATCGCTTTCGTAAACACAATGTGACAGCAGACAATTGGAAACGATGCTCTGGAAACATTGATATCTACAGTACCTTATAGCTAATCATTATTTATAACTCTACTTTCTCTTTCCAAGTTCTGAGGCAAAGCTAATGCAATTAGTAGTGGACAATACTTGACAGGCTTCATCAACCTAATGATAATACAAAAGCTCTATAAATAATATTAGAATTAGCTCATGAACTTAGGCACTATGCAAACTATACAAAATTCAGATAGATGGCATACTGATTGTTCTTCTATTAGATTAAATAAAAGGTTGAGGATTGTTCTTGTAAGCTTATCAAAGAGGAAATACGGTGGTCTGAATGCTATCCTAAGAAGGAACGATCAACTCTTATGGTACTCCCTCTGTCCCAAAACTGATTCTAGGGAGCTTAGTATCATTGAAGAGAAGGAGTTCGATAGTTTATATCAACAAAAATGTGCATTCCATTTGTAGTTGAACACCATGGATGCATTTATGCGAGTGTGGCAGATGACCTGAATCGCTAATGCTGGCTGCTGGTTGCTGGTTCAACTGGCCAGTCCATGTCCAAGTAGGCTGATACTATACTAGTTGGAGATGGCATCTTCATTGTTGTATGGGCAGCAGTCTTCAGGTGTTAAATTTCATTAACTGTTGCAAAATAAAAAACCTACTCTATCATTTCCAAAGGGAAACAAAAACCCACAAAACAAAAAAGAAAGTACTTTCAGCAAGAGAGTTGACATAGCCAGACACATACGTACTCCTCATCAATTAAATATGAAAAGAACATTTAATGTGAATAAGCTGGTGTGGTATATGAGGATATGTTCACTGTTCATATCTATATATAATTGAAAGTAGGTTCCGTGGATAGCATGGTACACTTTCCAGACTGAAATAAAATAGCCATCAACTTTTTGCCAAATGCAGAAATCATTCCCTGAAACTACCTTCTCATGTAGGAAATAAAAATAGGGATAAGTTGAGTACTGATTTATAACTGATGGTGAATTTAAAACAAATAAATACCTAGACAAAGTGGTGCTCCATCTGGAAAAGGTGCATAGACTATGAACTAAAAATTAAGAAAATATGTTCTGACATTAAGGAGCACGAAGATATAAGAGTAACAACAAAGGTCAGGAAACACCACTGATAAAATTAGAAAAACTATCAGAAGCCACCAAATTTCCCAAGCTCAACTATAGAACACGTGAAGAAATACAGCCGGAGCACCAATTTATTTATGACTTAATCGTCAGCTAGAACTCAATCTAATTAGACAAAGAAATACCTGACAATTACAAATACATATTACCCTTGTATTACTGGTTCATTCTCAATCTAATTACTGGTTCGTTGATGTTTCCCCTTTTACTCTGTTCATTTTGGTGACAATTGATCATCCTATGCAATCTGTACATGAATCATTGCTGCCATATAAAAGAAATCCTAGAGCAGCAAAAAATGATGACGACTAATATTAAATATATATCAAAGTATACCTAACACTAAACCTTACATAAACAAGTGCTACTCTCGAGTATTTCCATTATATCTCTATGCATCACTACTAAAGAATTGAATAAACCAACTTCAAATCAGATCAACGTCTGGTACACACGGACAAAGATGACATGTTGGTACCTGTCAATAGATGTCTAATGTTTTAACCATCCAGATTCAGTTTCTTTGATAACATATTCTTGTAGATGCAAGCTGCATGAACCTCGCCCGTGCCCCTCCTCAACCCTGTATCGACCTCCTTCGCTCTTCTCTGGCGGCGGCAGGACCAGCCCCGTGTGGCTGTGCTCCTCGGGCGACCGCGACCGCTGCCCCTATGCTAACTGATGCTGTCAATGACAAGGAGAAAACCTGCAGAAGTATATATCTAGCAATTACAATCACTGTAAGAAGGAACCTGGTAAAAGTAGCCATACAAATCTATGTTGTTCAGGTGTTCGGTAAAATTGAACATACGATGCTTGAAACTATTTAAAATGGAGATTTGGAAAGAGGCAAGTAATTGCAGAGTAGGCTTGTACTGGATACCAAACATGGTACTCTCAAAAAGTAAACAGAAAATCAAATCATGTAAATAGACCTGACAATGGCAGTATCTGTTGACCTTGACCTCAACCAAGTTGACCTTGAGCTCAACCAAGCCGTACAACACACTACAAAAAAAATACACTTCCGTGATGATACGTGTTTGTCACAGTAGGTCGCGTTTTTTGTCATGCATGTACATCCATGACGATTTTATGACAGAATCAAGATAGTCATACTTGTGTTGTCGTAGAAGTGTTCCATGACATTACCAAAATTATCATCACGGAAGTGTCCACTTCCATGACAATAAATCACGCGTCACAAAAGTGCTTTCGTCAAGGGTTACCGACATGTGGCATCCACCGTAACGGAACGCCGTTAAGCTATCGGGTCCAGTTTTGGATCCGATAACCCGTTAACAGCCCAGACCAATGGGGATTTTCCACGTGTAAAATCATCATTGGCCGCAGGAAACACGTGTTGCCTCACCGTTGGGACAGATGTCATCCACTCATTGGACAGAGGCGCCTATGATAGGTCGACACATGGCACGGCCCAACAAAGGGCCCATTCCGGTGAAAAAGGTCGGCCCAATAAAATTAGCGAGCCGCCCATATAAGGCCTACTTGTGTCAGTCCATTTAAGCCCACGGCCCATACGGGATGTGCCAATTCGCCCATCAACGGCTCGTTAAAGATTTGACACCATTGCAGCCCATCATCGATTCGAGCCCGTTAATGCCTCGCTATATATTTGGGCTCAATATCGGCCTGATGAGATTTTGGCCTGTTAACGGCCCATTTAATGGATGGGCCAATTTTCAGGATGTACATCTTTTGGCCTTTTAGCGACCCATTTAAATGTTTGGCTAATTTCCGGCCCGGTGTGTCTTTCAGCCTGTTGACGGCCCATAAATCTGATGGGCCATTTGTAGTCGGACCTGAGTTTCAGCCTTTTAGCGGCCCATTTAAGTTTTAGCCAATTTTTGGCCCAGTGTCACTTTCAGCCTATTGACGGCCCATAAATCAGTTGGGCCATTTGTAGTCGGACCTGAGTTTTGGCCTTTTAGCGACCCATTTAAGTGTTGGGCCAATTCCCACTCGTGTGCCTTTTCACCGTTAACGGACCATAAATGAGTTGGACCATTTGTAGTCGGACCTTAGTTTTGGCCTTTTAACGGCCCATGCCCTTCATGGTCCAATACCAGCTTGGTTTCTCTTTCGGCCTGTGACAGTGTCCTGGACTAGGGGGTACTCACCACGTCATCTCCCGATCTGTTAGATTGGGCCGAGGACCCCCATGGCCGTATACTCATCGGCCAGTCCGGACAGCTGTCGCATACAAGGAAGATTCCACAAGACTTGGCGATCAAGACAAGGACTCCTCCCCACCGGCGTATTCGGCTAGGACTCTTTTTATCCTAGGCCTCTGGTGCATTATATAAACCGAGGCCAGGCTAGTCGATAGATATAGACACAATCATACCATCATAGGCTAGCTTCTAAGGTTTAGCCTCTACGATCTCGTGGTAGATCTACTCTTGTACTACCCATATCTTCAATATTAATCAAGCAGGAAGTAGGGTTTTACCTCCATCGAGAGGGCCCGAACCTGGGTAAACATTGTGTCCCTTGCTTCCTGTTACCATCACCCTAAGACGCACAGATCGGGACCCCCTACCCGAGATCCGCCGGTTTTGACACCGACAACCCGCTAAAGGCCCACAACACAGTTGGGCCGTTTACAATACGACCTGACTTTCGGCCTCTTAGCGGCCCATGCTCTTCATGGTCCAGTACAAGCCCGCTATCTCTTTCGGCCTGCTAAAGGCCTACAGTATAGTTGGGCCATATGTAGCCCAAACTTAGTAACGGCCTGTTAACGGCCCGTGAAATAAATTGGGGCCACCTGTTGCCCGCTTTGATGTTGGCCTGTTAACGACCCGGGAGGTAAGAGGGCCGACCATTAACTTTCGGCCTAGTAACGGCCCATTAACTTAATGGGCCCACTAAAGTTCGTTCATGTCTTTAGGCCAAATTAGATAATTTGAGCCCATTACGACGAGCAATTATGCACAGGACCAAAATCGATCAAGCAAAGCTACGGCATACAGGGAATAACGTTGCACATCCAGCATGTATTACAGGAAATTACATCCACTGGGCAATCAAAGATTGATGCCAGTGCAAATAAATGAGCACAACCTAACCATCTATAACGTCACAATCTGCAACCTCAGCACAGATGACGCCCATAAGCATGTGGGCAAGTTCTTGCTGCTTTGCTACTTGTCTCGAAAACATTGATCGGTTGTTGTGTCGCATGACTACGCACCTCTGATTCATCCACCATTTCCATCATTGCTTCAGCCATTAATTGGTTCACAAACATACATTTATTCCGTTGCATTCGAGACAGAGGATCTTTGAGCAGATTCGGATGGCGATTTTGGCAGGCTTGTATTATTGATAGTGGAGAGTGTCTCGACCTCCGCATCATAACATAAATTAGGACGGGAACCAAATAGATTAATCATGAGTTATTGCCATATTACCTGGCCTAGATTCTTTGGAAAGAAACAATGGGGTTGCCTTGCTGTTTTCAAAGTTTGTCTTCTTATCTTCAAGCTGCACAAAATTAACACACTAGCATTGCTATCATTGGCCAAGTAAGATAATAGGAAAGCAACATTGACACAACGAACGTTTGGGCAACTAGCCTACACCAAATTAACACAATATGGAACATCTATCATCAGCCAGGTAAGGTAATAGGAAAGCAACATTGACACGATGAATGAATGGGCAACCAGAGAAGCACTACAATTCAGTAATGTGCGTGATATGAGATAGTACATTCATGCAGCTCAGTATGCAAAACTACCAGGCTGTTTTCCTTACAAAAATCAACATTGGTGCCTTTAACATTTTGCTACAACTAATTTTAGATAAGATAAAGGTTAGATTCACGCTGATTAACAAAATACATGCTGATGTAAAAATATGGTGATATACAACAGGTACTTACATCAGCATTGGAGCACAGAGAATTCCCGCAAGATATTTTCCTCGAATACGATCCCAATGGAGGAAGTCTTGTATCGTTTAACCTTATTTTCTAAAAGAGAGATGGGTAAGAAACATGTAGAAAATATTATCAGAATGCTATAAAATTTCATGATGCGAGGATACGCACACGCTTCTTAGAATGGAGTTGACATTCTTTTGCGGACCGAGCGGACTAGTTCTTTGGCCAATCGGAATCTGCTTATTATCGCCGGGAGTTGGGTTTCTCTGTCTTTGGATCAGTATCTATGAAAAATGGAGTTGGTTTATTATCTCCTAGCGTTTGGATCTTTTGCAAAGACCTGGTTTGTAACCCTTCAGATTCTAACATAGTCGTCTTCCCCTTGCATGCCTTATATAGAAGAATGGTGATTTAGTTATAAAACATGCTATAGCAGAGATGGAATAGGTACTAAAGAATAGAAAGGCATGACATATTGACATGTATTCCCTCCATCCGGAAATAAATGGATGGGTCTAGGCGTATTTCAGTTCTAGATACATCCAGTTTTATCCATTTCTGCGACATTTAATCTGGACGGAGGGAGTATGATGTAAGAGCTAGGGATCTGACAGGGACAACATGAAAAAAAACACTAAAAAACCCATTGTAGAACCAAAGTATTCAAACCCACTGATATGAGATAGTACACTCATGCAGCTCAGGATGCAAAACTACCAGGCAGTTTTCCTTGCAAAAATCAACATTGTGGCCTTTAATCATACATTATGCCACAACTAAATTTAGATCAGATAAAGGTTGGATTCACGCCGATTAACAAAATACATGCTGATGTAAAAATATAGTGATATACAACAGGTACTTACATCTACATTGGAGCACAGAGAATTCCTGCAAGAATCTTTCCTCATAAACGATACCATTGCGGAAATTCTTCTATCTGTTAAGCTTATTTTCTAAAAGAGAGATGGGTAAGAAACTTGTAGAAAATATGATCAGCATGCTATAAAATTTCATGATGCAAGGATACGCACACACTTCTTAGAATTGAGTTGACATATTTTGCCGGATCGAGCGGACTAGTTCTTTGGCCACCGGAATCTGCTTATTATCGAGGGGTTGGGTTTCTCTGTCTTTGGAGCAGTATCTATAAAAACTGGAGTTGGTTTATTATCTCTGGCGTTTGGATCTTCTCGCAAAGGTCTTGTTTGTAACCCTTCAGATTCTAACATAGTCGTCTTCCCCTTGCATGCCTTGTATAGAAGAATGGTGCTTTAATTATAAAACATGCGACAGCAGAGAGATGGAATAGGTACTGAAGAATAGAAAGGCATGACATATTGACATGTATTCCGGAAAAAATGGATGGGTCTAGGCGTATTTCAATTCTAGATACATCCTTTTTTATCCATTTCGGCAACATGTAATCCGGACGAGGGAGTATGGTGTAAGAGCTAGGGATACGACAGGACAACACAGCAAAAAAACACTAGTTGAATGTAAAACTGTATGCTAGCGGAATACATACAGAAATAACTAAGGCAACATACACGTGTATGATTGGGAAAATAAGATGGCATTGCAACAGAGCACTAGAACAACACTTCAATGTAAAAAAACATGGTATGGTAGATGATGAAGTACATCTTGATGAATAACAATGCATAAGATATTCAGAAGCATGATGTCCAAATTAAGCAGATGGCATTGTGATAGAGTAGAATGACAATACTTGAATTTGAAAACATGTTATCATGAATGGAATAGGTACTGAAAAACAGGAAGGCATGACATATTTACATGCATGATCAGCATGCTAAGCACATGGCATTGCAACAAAGTTGATACACTCCAGGACATTATATGCATGTTGTACCCATATCACAGGCCAAGTTAGAGCAAGGACCTTGTGGGGTCAAGAGGATTCATCATCTTTCTGCAAGTCTTCTGAAGAACTGCCTTTACATGTTCCATCATATTGGGTATCATTGACATCAAGTTTATTGGCCTTTACATTGCTCTGTGAGGTTCTTGTGGATATATCAGTGTGTGCAATTATCTAACATGCATGGAAGACAACTAGTAGTTAGATTTATGTAATGACTGCCTGTAGGAGACGACATAAATAGAAGGACTGGGGTTAACTACCAGCAACAGGTCTCATAAACTAAAGGGAGAACACAGATGAAAGCTACAGAATATGTATTGTTTGTACTCAAGATTAACTAGATGCACACAAAAGTATTAAAGAACAACATAGGTAATACTAGAAGTGGTATAATACTATAATCACCAGCCTGTGGGATAGCATTGGCTGATGGATGATAACTATGGAACAGCGTTACCTAAAGAACAAGTATCTTAGCTAAACTATGGAACAACGTTAACTCCTGAACAAGACCCGTAAGAGACCAGCGTGAATATACAGTGAAATGTGATGATCTATTTTCCATGCTTAAATGAATAACAAAGCCATAAATGTTGCACACAAGTAAGATGAGGGTACAACTATCTGGCTGCCTTCCATAGGAGTGAGCATCATGTGCTGACTTGTCGATGGCCCTGCAGTTGTTGCGGCTGTCCATGTCAGGCACGCGCATTCGATGCAGGGAACTGTTGAGTGGGGACTATAGCTCCCTTCTGGTGTATGCTTCCCTTGGTGGAGCAGCTGCGGTGAGTCGCAAGACGGTGTGTATGAAGATGCAGATAACGCATAATGTTAAGAACGACATATCTCTTTGATCTGAAGAAATACACTAAGAAATCAACAACAAGGTACGAGAGTGGTCACACGTCTGCTGACTGAAGACTAAATTGGGGTCACATGATTTTATTTCATTTTGGTACTGTCCGATCTACGCCGGATGGCTGGCCGTCTGGTGCCTCCCGGCTGACACGGTTCAGAATCTTCCCCGAAGAGCCAGCGACCAACGACATAGCAGCCTGCCTCCGCCGTCCGTGGCCCCGGCCAAAACCCCGCTCCCCGCCCCACCGCACTACCGTGGTTGCACTGCCCCCTGGCCAATCCACAAAGACTCCCCGTCATCCAGATCCGGCGGCGGCAGTACCTTCAACCCACGCAACTCTAAAAGATAGCCATCTAAGCGGCTGCTTCCGCGGCGAACTTGTGGCCCCGCACCCTTACGTTAGACACCAGCCAACCGGCAGCCTAGGAGCTCCGCCGCCTCGAGGGGTGCTGCTTCCCATTGGGAATCGATTGGCCCAGAATAAAAATTCAGACAACTGACGCCTAAATAAAGTGATTTGAGATGAGGGTGCGACCTATCTGGCGGCATGGTGAAGTAGTCATGTCTAGCTGCCGAGTCGGTGAGGCCGGCGCGGTTGCGGTGGCGACCAGCGGCAGGGAAAGAGCGATGTCGCGACGGTCAACGGCTACGCGGAAGAAGCGCCAGGACTCTGGACGGATCCGAAGTTGGAGCCGCTCCGGCGCCGTGAACAACGGCGGGGGTGAATTGGCTCTGGTGCGGTTCACACGGCCGTCATCGAGGCAGCATCAACAACACGGAGTAAGATGCACACGACCCAGTGCACGACGACAAATGGACAGCGTCTTCGGCATTAGGGAGGAGGGCGGTTGTGAAATTGGTGCAGTGGAGGCGCCATGGAGGTGGGGCTGAGGTTTCGCGGCTCGGGAGAAGGGAGCTTCCCGGGGAGAAGGTCATTCGGCGCCCACGAGGTATGAATGGGGGCGGGGGGGGATTGGGAGGAGTGGAACCATGTCTTACGGACACATTTATGCGAAATGTGAGGGGAGTTACAGTTCTACCCTTGCCTATAGGCTTCTCGGCTTGGGTCTGTGTCTTGAGGGTCGGGGATAGTAGAGTAACTTTGCTTCTCCCCAAATAGTGGGCGGAGCGATTTCAAGTAGGAGGGCGTGTTTTGAACTATAGTGGGCGCGAGCGATTTAGGGCGAGGAGAGCGTGTTTTGAAATAGTGGGCGCGAGCTATTTCGGGCGAGGAGAGCGTGTTTTGCCGACCATGGTTTATGAATTATTCGGCACATGTCATTTTGGTCGAGGAGAAGGCGCGCTTGGATGAAGTTACGAACCTACCCTCGATGTACAACAGGCCGATTGATGAGTGTCCCACATAGGACGGTAATTTCGCGTCTCCCATTTATTTGCTCGGCGAATTCCACCGAAAGGTAGAGGATGTCTAACGGTTCATTCAAATTTTGGGAGAACGAGCATCCACGTCTACCTTACCAAGTCGATTCGGATCAAATTTTGAAATATTAGCTTGCCACTTCTTTTTTAGATGGAGAGATGATGCTCGGGAGTAATGTGTTTTTACATGCTCGTTGCTAGCGATTTACTATACGACAAATATTTGACCCACTCAAAAACGCGAATCAAACCCAAAATGAAATATCTCGATTCAATGAAATAGCTCGTTCAGTAGGTCAAAATAGTGAACTAAATCCAAAATTGAACACCTCAATCGAGTAGCATGTTGTACGGTATTATAGTACTCCATGAACATGTTGAAAGTCAAATTAATGAACTTGTTTGATATATGCATATATCCGTTCATGTGTGGATTGCAGACAACATGTTCTCAAATTTAAATATTTGAATGCAAGTTTATATCGAAACATGGTTTATATCAGCCTTTGATGCATAAAACGCGACCTCCCCCTCTCCCGGACTCCTGTTCTCTCTCTCTCTCTCTCTCTCTCTCTCTCTCTCTCGCCGACAATTTTCAATTCTGTCGCACGCATCCGACACAAAACCCTTGTTGGTCCCTCTCCCTATCTCTCCATCTCTCCCTCTCTCTCTCTCTCTCTCTCTCTTTGTGTGTTTGTGTGTGTGGGGGTCTTTCTAGTTCGCATGCATATATACACCATCTATAGGTCTCTCTCAAGACACTATGTATGATACTCTAGCTAGTCCAAGCTAGATATCTTGGGTGCACTCATCGTACGCACACAAATTCCTTGGCTCTTTGCCCGTAACTCTCTCACGCACCACTATGTCATCTCGGAGATCTCCCCCCCCTCTCTCAAACTCTTCATCCACCTGGGTCACACATACACATGCATATCTCACTCGCACTCGGTAGGCCCTTCTTCTCCCTCAACTCAAGCAGCTCGACCTCTTCGACGTTGTCATCTCGAAGAAGGCTATGGAGCACCTGCTCCACAACTGTACTGCGCTCGAGTACCTTCGTCTTGAGCAGATCCACGGGTTCATTAGCCTCCACATCGTCTCGACGAATCTCCGATAGATTTATGTGTCTTGCTGGCCCCGCAACAAGACATCAATTGGGAAGAGATCACTCCAGCTGTTCCATGTTATGGTCATTGAGAATGCGCCTTTCCTTGAGAGATTGCTTGTATCGGATCTAGAAGGTCCAACAAAAATCAGGGTCATTGACGCACCGAAATTGACAGCATTGTTGTACTCGTGTGCCAAATTCTCCGGACTCTTTATTGGATCCGTAATCGTTCAGGTACAACACTCATCTTATTCTCCGTCTTCTTGAAATTCACATTTTTAAATTTCTTCTTGATGTATTTACGACCGTCTTCCAGAAAATGATTCCCACAAGCTTGACCCAGTCCATGCGCACAGTGAAGATCTTAGCACTAAAATCTATTGGCCCCAATCTGGATCAAGTTGTTGGATTCCTTACATGCTTTCCGTGCACGGAGAACCTACTCATCGAGGTGAAACTTCTTTCCTATAAGTAAACAGTAATCACAACGTAGCTCATTTTTTCGTAATTTTCCCAAATTACGATTACAAGTGTAGTGTTCAAACCTGCATCTACACACTGCACCGAAAGAAATGTTTTTAGTATTTTTTCTCACGCGATCACCTGCATCGTTTTTATGCTGTACTACTATAGTAGCCTAGGCTAGTCATAGTGGAAAGTAACTTAGACTACTCCAATAACTCTATGGTTACCCTAAGAGCAAGTACTACCTCCGTCCTGGTTTACTCTTCCAATTTTGTAGTATCAAAATTTGACCATAGATTTAACTGACAAAATGTTAATGCATGTCACTAAGAACTACATCATTTGATTCGTATTTGAACATAATTCCAAATGGTGTAATTTTTAGTGACATGCATTTGCATTTTCTTAGGTAAATCTATGGTCAAAATTTTATACTAAATACGAGGTAGTATTCCCTCCGTCCCAAAATTCTTGTCTTACATTTGTTTAGATACGTATGTATCTAACACTAAAATGTAACTAGATACATCCGTATTTAGACAAATTTAAGACTAGAATTTTGGGACGGAGGGAGTACAAAAGTGGGCTATGTAGGCCAAAACATGTGCCAAATTCACTTGTGATGCATTTGGCATCGATGCCCCTCCATTGCCCACCTGGTGCCCCAATCTGGATCACCTACTTTGCTCCAAAGGTTAAATTAACTCACTTAATGAAAAACACTGCGTGGGAGAGAGAGAGGACTGAGGCAATAAAAAACACTTGCTTGGGAGAGTGAGAGGCTGGTGTAGTTGGTTTGATTGATTTGTTTATACATGTGGGTCTGTGTGCACTGGTGCCAACTCTCTCACATCGCGATAGCGGTGCCAAAATCTTTTGATTTGACATCGATGCATATTATGTGGCATACTTTTGCGAAATATGGCATCGACCACATAGTGGAAGGCAACAAATCCCAAGCTCTTCACGTGCTCCTAGTTAAATGAGAGTAAACAGAAAGAGAGAGAGAGAGAGAGAGAGAGAGAGAGAGAGAGTGAAAAAATATCACTAGCCAGCCAACCCTATCATATGAGTGAATGATATTGGTACCTCTTGATGACACGACAATCTTATGCAGCCAGCTGCTCTAATATGTTCTCTTCTTTTGGAGATAAAAAAAGACCCGAAAGTGAAAAATGTGCTGCACTATAACAATCTCATCGAATGCCTTGATCTCCATCTTGCAGAAATTGATTTGATCGACTACCGAGGCAGCACATCTGAGATAAAATTGGCCAGGTTCTTTGTTCTGGAGGCAAGTGTGCTCAAGGTAATGAGGTTTAGAGTTCTCTAGCGCAACAATGAATGGCGTGCTTGTTGGGATCTACGGTAGGGTGCGTCGACTGCAAATTAAAAATTCCTACGCGCAGAACAACCAAGAACATGCTACGGGAGATGGATCATAGATCATTACCACTAGACGCGCAGTGCCGTGCAACGGAAGAAGAGTTGGGGCAGCGCGTCCGCGTGGATCGTCTCCTCCTCGTCCGATCTCCCTCGAAGAGACGGTCGTCCGATCCCACGTACGAGTTCGCCGGAGCGGCGCAAGTGCACCGTCTCTAACGGTATCCGCGCGTGCAGGAGGAACACCGTGCGGCGGACTGCTAGGTCCGATCACACAGTCGGTGGCGAGTGGAGGTGGCTATTCGCAACACATGCAAACCCTAGTCGCAGCGCCGAAGCGATCAACCGCATGAGTGTGCCGCACCTCCACTTTATATATAGGCGTCCATCGCGGGCTCAACACTTGGGCCTCGCACGGACCCTAAAGCCCAAAGTCTACTCGGTCACGTTCCTAGTCGATTCAGATCACATCGACCGGTGTCCTACGAACCAACCTCGTAGGTTCCTTCCCTTAAGCGCGCGACCCCTTAGGTTCAAGTCGGCTTGGTCATAGTTCGGATCACCTCCGACCTGCACGGTTGGTAGCGGCCTCTAGCAAGGCGTGCCGACCACCAAGCAAACTATGAAGCTGGTTAGGCGAACACAGCATAACGTGTCACACTTTTCCCTTTGCCACATGATATATGTTGTCGGGCTCAAGGCGAGACTGTCATCCTTGTGCTAGCCCGACCTATTTCTCATTCCAGTGATGCCGACCACAATCCGGATTATCTCATAATCCTTGTCGCATGGCCATGCTATTCCTGGTCGGATCACACGAGGGGCCCAGAGTATATCTCTCCTGATCGGAGGGGCAAATCCTATCTTGCTCGACCATGTCTCGCAGCATGGGACTGGACAAACCCGAAACCTACCTTTGTAACTACCCAGTCACGGAGTAGCGTTTGGTCGGCCCAAAGCAAGTCTGTCTCCATCCCGAGTACATGCGTCAGCTCAGGTCTTAGGACATAGAACGTATGTTGTACTAGAGACTCACAGATGACATATCGCTGCGTCTCATAGTTGGGTCTGCCCGACTTGGACCTTATCTCGACTCAGATCCGACTACGTTGAATCCGACCGGACCTTTCCAAGTCCATATTATCTGGTTAGCATCCAATGCTCCATGGCTAGTGAGACCAAGCCATCGACCGTGTCATATGCCAGTCTAGTCGGCTGCGCGTCCACACAACCCTTTCGACTAGGGACCTTTTAGGACAGTCATCATACAATGCATAGTCCCACAAACAAGTCACATACTTGCTGATACACATCATTGATAATGTCCAAGGACTATCTTTATTCATAAACACATAGGAAATATCATCATACATGATTTCCTCTAGGGCATATATCCAACAGTGCTGATCACCGCAAGCGTCTAAGCCTAAATGACAAAGTCTCCGCAGAAGCTGAATTTATTTTTGAAACATCAAGTGGCCAGAGACTTGAAAACTTATTTGCCCATTAGTGACTTGTCAGGGCGGTGGATTTTAGTTTGTACGACAATGCTGCATCCACCTAAAGTAACGAAAGTTCTTACGTAAACTTCCTAGTAATTCCCTCTTTGTAGGTGCAGCATTACTCCTAACATTTGTAATATCAGTTTGAAACTTGTAATATTGCCGTGTCCTCGCTCCTGCGTTTTCAAAATCCTGCGAATCAAACAGGTCCTGAGTTAGGTGATGATGTTGTGCCTCCCATCTTTCACCAATAGCCGTCGGATCTAGATCTGACGCATACAAACCAAGCATCTCCATTTTTGCAAAAAGATGCCCGCACTTGTTCCCTATTTACAAACAACTCTTTGTCTCTCATAATCAGCCTTATCTCCTCCCCACCACATCTAGAAGGTTGTGGAAAAATCTGGCGCGATGGTCGTTGCCGAAGCCGTCCACCCCCAATCTTGGTGTTCCGTGCAATGCACGGGCATCTACGCACGGGAAATTATGTCGAACAGGGCTAGTTGTAAGCAGGCTAGCTCTACAGCCATGATGATAATGACTGCAGACAATGAGACTGACTATGCTATGCCAAACACGGCGCCTATACTCAGGTGTCATCTCCGGCGCAGGGTCTTGTCACTTCACTGTGAGGAGCAACACGTAATAATTTGACCAACGGGTAGTACAGTGCTAGTACTCCTACTACTACATTGGTAGTACTACTACTAGTACTAGTAGCACCACCGTCTGGATTTCGGAGTACTACCACGTCCATCTGGATTTTACTATTTGACTAGCAATATCTAGTAATGCATGTCACAAAAAATGTACTACTCCCTCTGTAAATAAATACATGGTGTTTTATTCCTATCGGTGAGAGAACTTAATGTTTTTTTGCTAACTATTGTACTAATAGGATTACATGCAATGAACTAAACACTGCATGTCATGTTTGGTAGTCTCAAGTCATTGAAAGCATGCACGGCCCGCATCTCTCATTGGCTGATATGTCACGAAATAAGAAACAAGGAGGGAGTTAATGCACCGTGCCTAAGTATTTTGGGATTATTTGGTTTTTGTAAGGTGACTTACACAACATTTTTGTTTACATGCATTAACATTTTATTATTTAAATCAAAGGTCAAAACTTGGCGCAAAATGCAAAGGGGACCAATAAACCAAGAAACATCAAACTTCTCTCGCTTTGGCCCCAACTAGAGGTCGGTGAGATGACTATCTGCACCGCACGGAGGGGACACAGCTTCATTGACTTACGGCAACTGCCTTTGGGTGAATGACACGTGGGCCTAGGGGTGGCTGGCCCACCTATCACACAGCCCAAAGGCAAAAGTGAGAGGGCCGAGGAGTAGTACGAAATCCTACGCACCTACGCACGCTAACCAAGGGCAAGAGTGATCACTCGAATCACAAGATCAGTTGACTAGAAGCTAAGCTAGACCCATGGACGCGATGAGCGCGAGCATCAGCTGGCTGTGCCAGATGGTCCATGATGCCGGCCTGCTGCCCGGCACCGAGGAACGTCTCCAGGTAGTTTTGCTTGAGGCCGCCAGGGCGAGGGGCCGCTTGGACGACAGCTTTGTCTCCTTGTTCGACGAGGTCCTCGTCTGTTTCCTCGACAAGTTCACCGTCGTCAAGAAGCTTGCGGACGACTTTGACGTAAGCCTCCAGCCGACGCGCCAGTGCTCTGCGATGCCCGCCACCCTCAACGGCCACTATGGTGACAACCTCTTCGACGACCGGGTGGCCTCGCGATCGCTCGCCGTCACCGGAGAATGTCCACATCGAGGTCGCGCTCGCCGCGCAGCGCCTGGTGCAGCAAGAAACCATCGACATAATCACCCATGTCTACGCGCAAATCGTCCACAAGGACTACTACATGCAAGAGGAGGACGACAGGACGCTGGCCTTCTTGGACCGCAGGGTAACCTTGGACGGCACTGTTCAGAAGCACGTTGAGCTCGCCGCCAATGCCGCTGCTCCTCACACGTCGGTTGGTGACCCGGCGCACTAGGGCGTGAGGATGTCATTGATGGATCCGCATGTATTTTTATCTTTCCGTCAAATCCATGTAGTAGTATATGATACTACAGTAATTATCTTACCTTTCGCATCAACTTCATAATTTTCGTGACGCATCCATGCATGAATGGCGCCAGAACCAAACTTCTCATTACTCTAGGCAAAATCGTTATTTTCTATCTATCGGTCACGCCATGGAGCAGAACCAAATTTTACAAGTTACGAGTTCAAAAGGAAAACCTGCCATGTTCGCGTCGCACCCCCACACGGTTGGTCCGGCACGCCGCTCAAGCGGGAATGCAGGCGGTGTTGCATTTTCACTTACAAGTGGGACCGCAGTTGAGCAAACCGACTATCGGCAAAGCCCCACCCCGCCCACCACGCGATGGCTGAGAAAACAGGAGGGAGAAGAGATGGCTGTAGCACGGACTCCAAGAAAATTGGTGTCGGATTGGACTCGTGTGGGTGGCGTGTGCCATACTGCTAGACGTGAATGCTAGTTATGGCCCATGCCACCCCACTATATCGAGCCTATATTGAGGTATGTAGAACAAATTTCCTGCAGTCCGTGCTCAGCCCTCCTCTATCTCTCTTCTCAGCCAGCCAGCGGACGCGCGGAGCCCATCGTCTGTTTGCTCACATGCGGCCCCACATGTCTGTGAAAACGCAAGAGGACCCACTGAACCTGCACATCTTTCACCTCGACATGCTGGTGATGAAAAACAAATCCAATAAAGATCTTCGGTGGCTGCTTTTGGAGTTACTCAAGAGTAGTAAGATTACATTTACGCTTTAACCCAAGATGCACATCTCGTGGCTTCAACTACCACTCTATTTTCTTTCATGACACGACTGGATGCCGGATGTCCCACGGTCGGCAAAAGGAGGAAGAACTCGACCAAATCTTCGGTTGTGCTCTCGGATTAGACTAGTTGTGCTAACTTAAAAAATTATTGTGTATTCCTCCGCTCCAAAATACTTGACTTCCATTTGTCCAAAATGGATGTACCTATATACTAAAACATGTCTAGATACATATATATTTTGACAAATAGAAGGCATGTATTGTGCAACGGAGGGAGTAGAATGGATGCAAGTTTTTGTATTGGGAAGAAGAGTACATCCATATATTGATAGAGTGCAATTTAGTAGATGTTCTATCACTTTTAGCTAGCACAGAGGCTAGAGATGAGATTAGTGCACTTGTTGATACTCCTACTAGAATAGAGGCTAGACATGAGACTAGATGCGAGGAAGTAACGTATACTTCTTTACACTCGAAGAAGAAAGAAGCATGCAAGATCGAGCCTCCACAGATCAACAATGAATGCATCGAGAAGGCACTAATCCAACTTGCAGGAGTAGTAAAATGTATTCTTGTGGTTCTTGTTTTCTTTGGTCTTGCTTTTCTAGTCAAAATTATCGTTGGAGTTTGTGCAAAACAGAGGTCCATTTGGGGTCGTGCGTTGGAGTTGGCCTTACAAGTGGGACCGCAGTTAAGGAAACCGACTATCGACAAACCCCCACCTCGCCCGCCGCGCGATGGCTGAAGTTAGAGAAATGACAAGGTTGAAGAGATTGCTCTAGCACGGACTCCAAGAAATAATATGGTGTCAGATGGATGTTGTGGTGGCGGCGTGTGCCGTACTCCTGGACGTGAATGCTTGTTCTGGCCCATGCCACCCTACTACTCTTACTACTTACTCTTACTATATAATACTAGTATCGAGGATTCGAGGTGATGGTTACATACAACAAACACATTAACATATGGCTACAGTAAAAACACCCGCCCGACGCGGGAAGCATGTGAAGCTAGTACAAATAGTGTAGTACTATTGTTGATTGGCCTCCTCCAATAACCTATTGCAATGCACGTACAATTATGTATTCGAAAAATATTTTTTTGCCTCGTCGCACCACTCACTCAGAGAAGCGACTCGAAAGCCATTCATAAATTTAGTTAGTTTATCACAGGCATATCATTTTATTACATACAACAGGTCATCAACCCACATCGACAACGAGGATACATTATAAATACTAAAGTTTTCACCACATAACAAATAACAAGCAATGAAATGAACTTCAACTCAACCATTCCTCGGCGTTGAAAACGCTTGCTTTGAACCACAAGTGATTCTCTGGGACGGGCCATCCATTGTCGATCTGGAGATCAACGCAGGATCGATCATCCAGTGCTGAAGCGGCCTACTATATCAAGATTTCAGGGTAGGGAACCACCGAAATGTCTCGAGGTATAGACACGCTTGCTTCTCATAAATGGTACTAGTAATGTTGTGTCAACAGTAGCTTGGATCGCCTTTCACCATCATCGGATAGTTTTGTCCAAGGAAGAGCGAAGTTTTCTCCAAGACTATCTATTCGCGTACTGTGGAGAAGGAGTTGGCGCTAGCACACTAGTATCCATCCCGAATACCATGCAACGGGTGTTGGAATAGGTCCGGAGAGGGCGACCATGGGAGACTACACCTGCTTCCTTAGCAGTAACATCATCATTGGGCTGTATACACACAAGAAGAGGTGATCCATCGGAATTAGTTACCAGGCGCCACCGAGTATATGGGCGCTGCTCGTTTTCATGCTCGTGATCATCACCATCGTCATCTCCCCCTTGATTATAAATTTTTTCAAGTATAGGTGGTGGGATGTTCACAGGACCTTGGAAACACAAGAAGAAGGTTAATTAGTAAAGGGAAACTTGGTAACCCGCATGCATGTGGATGAAACAATTATAATTACGGTGGAAGACAAACGTACCGAAACTATGAGGATCCCATGCAAAAACAATGCCACGAGTGGTGGCAGCAAACACAAGGCCCTCGTATTGAATTGCATCACAGTACTCATCCGTGTACAGAAACTGATTTTTGAGCAATATCCATCGAGTCAAACCACCAAGGATGGCAACAAGTTTGTCGAAGATAGCAACAACTTCATAGTTGTTGTAATTCCAAGAGCGGTTGGGAACTCGACAAATTGCTATCTTCCATAGAAGACAGTCACCATGATCGTATTTGAACATGCGGTACAATACCGGTGTGCTCAACCTCTGGGCAGTCTGCTAAGATTTTTGGAAGTGGAACCCGGTCACGAGTGTCCACATTCACAAGTTCCCACTCGCAGTTGGACCCAATGTAAACAACCCAATCTCCATTTGCGCCCGCCCAAGCCTTGCCCTCAAGCGATGGCATCTTAACATCATACATATCATTATCAAGCGGCATCAACTTGCACGGGGCGAGGCCTCTGTCGTGCCGGCGCCAGTCATCAGGGTCACGGCGAAGAAGATAGGGGAGATCAAACCACTCCTTAACTCTTGGGTTCCTTTTAATGATGTTATTAGTGTAGTCGAGAATGGGCTTGAACGAACCTGCCATGCTAGCCGAGGTGATGACGTTGCACCGATCAATGAGTTCCTCCACCATGTCATCTTTCAGATTGGGGCAAGAATAACGGGGTCATTTCCGGCCTGTTCCCTCCATGGAGAAGACGATCAAACAATGGCAGAAGAAAGGGTGAAGGGCTGAAGGAAAATGGAGGAGGGAGAGGAAGAGCATGCAACAGCAGTTCCAAATCGAGAGGGAAAGGCGAAGAGTCGGTGGACGGTTGCGAGTTTGCCACGGTTCACGAAGAGGCTCCCTGGCCTACACGTCCGTTCGGAAATACTCCTACTACTCGCCGTCGTCTCACTGATATGTTGGAATGGGACCACATGTCAACGAAACATGGTGTGTAATTTCTCGTGCAAAATGCGATCTGGCCACGTTGGCCCGAGGTGCCGCATTAGTTACCGACCTTTATTTTTTTAATGGCATGCCGATCAGTTTTGAAGCACGACTAACTGGTACTGTACGCAGAGAAAATATAAACTACTCTACCACTACTCCACCTCAAGTACTAGTAGTATAAAAAAGATATATAGGCTGGAGCTTCAGCGCTTTCTTGCTAAGGGCTTCCCACTTGCTTCTCACACTACCACCCTCTCTCCAGATCTAAAAAGATGGCCCCTCTCTCCCTCCTCACCGGTGGTCACAGATCCGCCGGGGAAGAAAAGGACGTGCAGCGTTGGCCTTTTCGTCATCGGCGAAGCGAGGTCACGACCGACGACAAGGCCGTCCTCTCGAGACCTAGCGCTCAGCTGGGATGGCCTCCGTCCCCAAGCTCGCTGTCGTAGTGTGTGCGGAGGACGACGACCACGAGCGAAGCCACTTCCCGCCGACCCTCAGGTATGCTACCTCTTTTCGAACCATCACCTTGTTCTATTGCCCCATTTGCCACGTCGTTGCATGTGGATCTTTTTCCACTCCACCATCTTCCCAATTTGCTATCCTCTGCTTTGCTGGCCGCCACAGCATTTAAAACCATAATTTGCACTATTAAAGGAAACCCTACTTCATGCGGACTAATCCATGTCTGGGTTGAATAAGGAAAGGAACGGAGACTGTACTGTCCAAGAGAGTAGGCATCGAACCCGCATCTAGGGTGAAAAGGGGAAAATCAGTAGCTAAGGAACGAGTCTCGTGTCTCTTGGTTGAAGAAGGGTAGAAAGGCATGACAACGCAATAGAGAATGACCAGGTCGATCGGTTTGTTGTCCTCGCATAGGAGAAAGGTGGCTAAAGAGAACAAAAATGGGACGTAATCCACATATGCTGCCTGGATATTTGTTGCTCGGCAACCATACCTCCCTCGCCACTGCGTCTGGTGGAGGTACATTGTCTTGGTGCGCCCACTATCCTAATGGGCCTCCCATGCTCTTATTGCCACATTTTTCTCGTTAGTATAACGCCAAAGATCAAATCAAGCAATGCTATCGCTAAAGTGATGCCACATTTAACTAATGCCGCTCTCGGCCTAATGCCACCGATAAATTTAAGCAATGCCATTTAATTTCAATCGATTATTCCAGGGTTAATGTTGATTGTGGATGTATTAAAGATTTTCAGCTAAGGCATTCTAATGTTGCCGCATGTACCAAAGATACTAACGATGAAACTTGTTACTACCTTCAGATTTTTGCACTGTTAATGCTTATAGATTACATACCTCACTTTCATGAGATAAGTTAATTTTTTGTACAATGTCACCAAAATGCCAAGGCGCTGATGTCATTTTATTTTGGTTAAACTGCATGCATAATTATGAAGACAAGAGGAAAGGTCAAGAGTGGGCACCTCCTCCTCCGGCTGTTCTCTTGATTCGTTCGATCAAGTTTTTATGTTTGATCAATTATCAAGATTGAGATAGCAATTTTTAAGGTCCCCCCGAGTTCTAAATGATATTTACCTTGGAGGTACATGGTTTGCAATTTTTTATACTGTCATTAGTTAATAATGCTAGTTACCTTCAGACTTTTGTATTTGGTTTAATGCTCATGCACAACTAGTATACCAATGCTGAAACTTGTTACCTTTACATTTTGTATTGTTAATTCTTATAGAAACCTTCCAAAGGTGCTAGAGTTTATTGAAATCTGCTCAAGAAAACCATTGTACTGCACTCGTAATAAACTAACTACTCTCTTGTTGCACTAGCCAATTGGATTAGTGTATATTTGTAGTATTCGAATGGTGTTGCATTAGCGTATGGACATAAATAAAGTGTGGCAAGCTTTCCCAGATATTTGCTCAAGAAAACTACTACCTGTTTTTCTAAATACTAGACGTTTGGGTACTTTAAATTGAACCGTGAAAATGTCTTATATTAAGGAACAAAGGGTGTAGAGTTCACTCAAATTATCCCGGTAAAGCTAGTCACACCTTCGTTAAAATTAATGTTCATTATGTTATCGGAGGAGGTCTGTATGTTTGTCTCTAATGCCTGTCGACAATATACCTGACATCATGATGTAATGTTAAGTCATTTCCTTTTGTACAGTGTCACTGAATTGTCAAGGCGGTGATGGCATTTTATTTTAGTAGAACTGCACAAAATTTGCTTAAAATAAGAGGAAAGGTCAGGAATGGCTCAGTTTTTCGTAAAAAACTATGTATGCCTTCCTGACATCAGCCGTTGTTGCTTTATTTATTCCTTCAAACAGGTGGTTAGAAAGAGTCTTGCTACCTTTTCCCATTAAGAAATTGGAATGCTTATATTTGTGAGTCTATGCTTCAACTAGTGCCACTTTTAGAGTAATCACACTTTCAATATCTATGCAAACATGGATGCTCGATTTTAGTGGAACTGCACAAAAAGTCCAACTGGTTCAACATTAGGAACATGTTTTTTTCCAAACCTTTATATCCAGTTGGTGGCACTATGAGCTGTTCATTACGAAGGTACATGGTTTGCTACTATCTTGCTACACTTTTTGTACTGTCATTAGAAAGTAATACTAGTGGTTTGCATGTGAATTTATTGGCAGGGTGGACCTACATTGGAGGCGCAGGACATGATTCAATGATTGGATGCTCAATTTCGGTTGTATTGATTTCACCTCTTCCATCACTGCGAACATGGATATCCTTGGTCTGATGAAGAATAGGCGCTATATTTCTGCTCTGAACCAGCAAATCAATTCAGTATGAAATTGTCCAGGGCAAAACATAACCGTATTAGATTGTCCAGTGCAGAACATGACAGATGCTAAGCGGAAGAGACATGTTTAAACCGAAAATACAAGGTGTGGTATATGTTTACTAGTTGCTTGATATTTGTGCAGACTGAGATGTCTGCCCGTTGCTATTTGGCAAACAAACAAAGTGTCCACAATTTTGGTTGAACTGCACAAGAGAATAATATAGTCACTGCATGCAGTGCCATTTGAAAATAGACACGTAAAAGATTGGATAGTCACTTCATGGACTGCAGAAAAGTAGTACTGTACTATTTATTGGCCAACACTAGGTGCTTCATTGCTTTGGTCTGATTATACAATGGGCATCATTTTGCCTAAGTTAAAGTTTGTATTCCGAAAATAGTCTCGCAGTGTGATCGAGAGAAGACCAAATCATATTGCAGTGGATGTTCCTCCATCATGTGTGGTTCATTCTCATGGTTCCAAAGTTGGTGAAACCACTTACGCTTGCAAGAGGAATCAGAGACTTCACAAACAAATTTGTCTTTTCGGTCTGTCTTGAATGTTGGCCAAGAGAAGCATCCATGTTAGTAGGAAGAATGTATGTTTTTCTAGATCTTTGCTTTTGGAGCTACATATTTGTATATGATCTGTGAATCAATGAGATGCATTAACATGTTGATCTTATGTATGGGAATCGTACTAGTTAGTTTTAGTTATGACGCAAGACCGAAGTGGCTGATCTTTGCTTTTGGAGCTACATATTTGTATATGATCCGTGAATCATTGAGATGCATTAACAGCTACTTATTTTTGTTCGCTTCAATGTTTACAAGTTCTTGATCGATCACTAGCTAGCCTACAAATGCGCCTCTGGCAGTTTTATTTATGACGAAGATGCGAAGTGGCAGTTTTTGAATAAAATGCCTACCTCTAAAGAAACTGACAAGCTACACTATTGATCCTACACGGATAAAAATGCCTACCTCTGAAGAAACTGACAAGCTACACTATTGATCCTACACGGATAAATAGCGGATCACGCACGTACTACCTCCTTTCCGGTTTGCAGGGCTCAGTTCAAGAAACGACCTACTCGATCCTACACGAATAAATAGCAGATCACGCACGTACTAGTACCTCATTTCCGGTTTGCAGGGCTTAATTCAAACCTCTCACCAACCAAGGTACTCCCTCCGGGTTTATTAGTCCCGTGAGAAAAGCAGCAAGACCAAGGCATGGCAATAATTAACGGCATGCAGAAGTTTAAGCCTAATTAATTCTAGCGATTTAAGTGGCTGCATGCGTTCTCGGCTGCAACTTCGTTGCATGCCGCTTCACGCATCGCCTGCGGCGATTACGAGTGCTGCATGCAGCCGGCCGTAATTAAGGCAGCTAAGCGATGCGAAAAAGATATGCTTTAATTGTTGCAGGCTTTTTAAATCCGTGCGGCAATCATTATTGACAAGGAGGAGATGATTCGAGTGCACTCGTTTGACCACCATGCCGGGCGCAGCGACCAGACGGACGGGAAGGCGATACCATAATTTCAGTTTCTCTAGTTTTCCACGGCAAGTCGGCGCTAAGTCATTATGCATTGACCGTCCGCGCTACCTTCCGCCTATAAGTACTGTTTCCCGGCCTTCTCCGGTGCCACCGTGACCCAACTCGCCATATCCTCATAAGCCCCCACCGGCCCGACGTCACTCGCCACGTCCGCCATGCCCCCGCCCGTCTACGGTAGGCGATGCCGCAGGCGGTCACCGTCGGAACTAGTGTTCGGTTTTTCACCGGAAGGCAGACGGAGGGAGGAGGCATTCTATCTGTCTTTAGATGGCAATGCGGAGATCGAGGAGTTATTGGAGCGCGACCGCATGGTGGAGGAGCAGGAGTTGTTGGAGCGCGACCGCCTGGTGGAGGAGCAGCGTATTGCCGATTTGCACCGCCAATGACATGGAGCAGCAAATAAGACCGACGCCTGAAGTCGCGAGCAGAGCGCCCGAATCGGGCCGACTATGTGGAGGCCGGCTACCGCAAAATAGCCCCGAGGTTGTCGGGCACGCACGCATTCGCGACGCCGATTTTTACTACCAGCTCGTCAAGTGGGTTTCCCGCTTGGAAGCTGAAGCTTCAGTGGACCACACCGACATGGAAAGGGCCAACGCGCGCGAGCAACACGCCCTATCGCACCTCTTGCAAGTCCGAGGCGAGGCGCACGACGCTGGTGCCGGCGTTTAGCGTGTACCATAGATGGCGGCCGGCATCGTCTAGTTAGCTAAGAGTAAGTTAGTACTTGTACGCTACTAGAGTATTAGTGGGAGTAGATAGTTAACTTGGCTATGATGGTTGTTAATGTGGAAGTTCAAGATTTATATGTGGATCGGACTGTTACTTTGCTCGAATGTTGAACTTTCCGTTTGAACTTATGGAATGGGCTGTTATTTTTTTAAATGGGTTGTATTTGTCCTCCACGGGTTTAGAGGCTGACTTGTGGGCCTAGCAAGTTGACGCAGCATAATCGGGGAGATGATTGTATGTGGAGAGGATGACAGCAGGATCCGCCAAGGTCATGGTAGTACGCAAGCAAGTGCCTCCTTATTTCAAGCCAATAAAAATGGCTCCTCCTAGTGGATTTCGACATCCGGGTCCCATGCCATTGTCAACGTAGTCAATAAACGAGAGAATTGCACAACGAGCGGCTGACACCAGGGACCCAGCAGCTCGACCAGTTAATTTTGTTTTGGGTTAATTTGATAAATGCCACTCCAAATCTGGTGTATCCGAGAAATGCCACTTCAATTTCCAAACTTTGAAAAATGCCATTTCATGCCATTTCTAGTGGCATTTTTTAAAGTCTGGAGTGGCGTTTTTCAAAGTTTGTAAACTGCAGTGGCGTTTTTCAAAGTTTGCAAAAATTGCAGTGGCATTTTTTAAAGTTTGGAAATTGCAGTGGCATTTTTATGAATCGCCATAATTGGAGTGGCATTTATCTAATTTGTTTTTGAGATGGAAGCAGGGTGTCAACTGGGTCAAGGGACACTCGCCTGTCTAGACAGCCTTTTCTTTTTATGTTTACCATGCAGACCAGCCTAGTAGTTTTTTTCTTTCTCAAAATGGCTAGCCCAGTTTTTGTGATTTTCAAAGTAAGTCGCGTTGTCAGGCCTGTTGGGCTGCACAAAATTCAAGACGAGGAGAGCATCATTCGGCTGACCGAGAAAATGGCCTATCAGTAATGAGAAATGGGTTGTACATTTTTAAAACACATCAAACCGGCAATTAGTTTCAAATATCCTTTTTTCATTTTGAGATTTTAAATTGCATTGATTTTTATGCGTGGACAATTTATTGGATTTTATATTGATATACATTTATTTTTAAAATCAGTCTGAATGTAACTGGAAATTTCGGGATTGAAAAAGTTCGCATCAAGACCGACATATGCAAAATTTCAGATAATTTTTAACCGTGGCCACAATATGGGCTGTAATGCTAACAAAAAGAATATGGGCTCCAAAAAAACCCGTAAGAATTAGCAAATGGGATGTAAATTATTTGAAATAATGGCAGATGGGTTGTATGTTGTTTTCCACAGATTTGAGGCTTTCCACAAATGGTCTGTATATTGTTGGATGTCCATCCAACGGCCGTCGTGCTTCTTCAATCTCTGCTCTTCCTGCTCCAGCCGCTCAAACAAGCGCGGGACTGCTCGCTTCCTCCTCCTCAAGCCGGCAGGTTGCCGCAGGCCTCACCGCCCCACCAGTACTCCCATTGCTGGCCTAGCCATCCTCTACTCACCCACACTGCTGTTATTCTCCCGTGACGATGCATTTAACCAAGAAACCCTCATACAACAGATTCTCTCTGCGTGGGAAACAAAAACAATCGCCGAATCTTCCCTGCCTCCGTGTCGTTCCCTTCCTAGGCCTCGCTGCCGCCCACCGCCTCGGTGCTCTCGGTGTGGCGTGGTCAACATGGTCAACGAATCGACATGCATCTGAAGTGGATCAGACGTGGAGAGGCTGACAGCTGGGTCCACGGCCGCACGCAAGGAAATGCCTCCTTATTACACGCAAAATAATGATTCCTCCACCTGACATCTGGGACCCACCGAAAGGGCCTCTGTATTTCATGAAAAAAATGTTACCGCCGCTGATAGCTCGGACCCACCAGCTATATCTTCGCACGCAAGGAAATGCCTCCTTATTACGCACAAAAAAATGAATACTCCCCCTGCTAGCTGGGACCCAGTATAGTGGGCCTACTAAGTTTACGGGGACGAAGGGCTTTGTCAACTTAGTCAATATGCACGATTCTAGCTCGACTGACCATACGATGTCCATCCAACGGCCGTAGTGCTTCTTCAACCTCTGGTCTTCTTGCTCCAGCCGCCCAAACAAGCGCCGGTCGTGCCGCTTTGCTCGCCTCCCGTGGCCGGTCAGGCTGCCATGGAGGCCTCACCGCCCATACTACTCCCACCGCTGGCAGGCCATCCCTCCACTCCACTCACCCACACCCCTGTTATTCTCAAGGACGACGGCAAATACCGCCAAACCAGTAAACCCTCGTACTCCTCTCCGCGTGGGCATCCATTGTCGCGTCTTCCCCGGCTCCGCGTCGTCCCCTTCCTAGGCCTCGCCTTGTCCACCGCCGTGGTGCTCTCGGCACGGCGTGGTCAATGTGGTCAACGACCGAATTCCATCGGAAGAATATCAGACGTGGAGAGGTCGATACCGGGTCCATGTCGCCAGCAAGGAAGTGCCTCCTTATTACGCCGAAAAATAATTATTCCTCCACCGACATGGGACCCACCGGACGCCCACCAGTATTTCGCGAAAAAAACGCGTTTGCCCTCGACTGCTGGGACCCACCCGACGGGCCACCAGATTTCACTTAAAAAAAACGTTCCCCTCATCCGTCACCGCCCCACCGGAAGTGCCTCCTTATTACGCACAAAAAATGAATACCCCTCGCTAGCTGGGACCCACCTTGGTGGGAGGCTGACTTGTGGGCCTACTAAGTTGACGAGCACGGAGGGCTTTGTCAACTTAGTCAATATAAACGATTCTAGCTCCAGTAACCGTACGATGTCCATCCAACAGCCGTAGTGCTTCTTCAACCTCTGGTCTTCTTGCTCCAGCCGCCCAAAGCAGCGTCGGTCGTGCCACGTGCTCCTGCCACCCGTGGCCGGATGTGCTGCCGCGGAGGCCTCACCCCGCTACTATTCCCACCGCTGGCCAGGCCCTACGGTGACGGCAGCCTCACACCATAGCCGAGCCAGTGAACCTCAGATTCTCCTCCGCTGGCTTCCACTGCTATGCGTCTTCCCGGCTCTGCGTCGCCCCCTTCCTAGGCCTCGCCGTCGTCCACCGCCTTGGTGCTCTCAGCACGGCGTGGTCAACGTGGTCAAGGAACTACTTCCATCGGACGTGGACTGTACGTGGAGAGGCTGACAGAGCCGGGTCCACGGCCGCAGCAAGGAAGTGCCTCCTTATTACGTGGAAAATAATGATTTCTCCACCTGACAGCTGGGATCCACCGGATGGGCCACTGTATTTCACGAAAAAAATGTTTCCCCCTGACTGCTGGGACCCACCAGCTACATCTTCACATGCAAGGAAGTGCGTCCGGGCAAAAAAAAATGATTTGCCCCCCTGACTGCTGGGACCCACCAGCTACATCTTCGCACGCAAGGAAGTGCGTCCGGGCAAAAAAAACGATTCGCCTTCGATCGCTAGGGACCCACCAGCTACATCTTCGCACGCAAGGAAGTGCCTGATAGTCGGGACCCACCTGGTCGAAGCGCACGTAGAGTTGCCATTCTGGTCGCGAACGTGTACGTACATATATACTGGTGGATGTAGAGGCGCACACGTGTCGCAGTAGAGGCGCGCATGTAGCATGTACACGTACGTACAACGGCCAAGGTGCAAGAAAGAAAATACGGCCACGTATGTGTACATACGGGCGGGGTCTCGAACGCCTACTCGTGCATATGTACGACGAGGGCTCGTGTACATGGCTGGGTCGAAACGGAGAAACAGCGTTGTCGCCGTGTTCATGGGGAGGCAACAGAATGCGTCGTGTTCATGGGGAGGCAACAGAATGCGTCGTGTTCATCGGGAGGCAACGGAATGCGTCGTGTTCATCGGGAGGCAACGGAACGTGTGGGAGCCAACCGGCTCGGTCGGAACGGAATGCGTGGTCGTGTTCATCGGGAGGGCTTGGGCATAACAGGCGATGGAAACGAGGCCTGGCGTACTGCAGCACGAAGGAAATGGGCCTCCTACGGTCAAAACGGGGGTCCTGTTGATCGGGAGGGGTGTGGCGTACCGCAAAACGGAGGAAACGGACCTCCTACGGTCGAAACGGGGGTCATGTTGATCGGGAGGGGTGTGGCGTACCGCAAAACGGATGAAACAGACCTCCTACGGTCAAAACGGGGGTCCTGTTCATCGGGCGGGGTGTGGCGTACCGCAAAACGGGACTCCACGGGATACTGTTCATCTCCACAGTCGACCTCCTCCAGCCTCCACGGGCTACCGTCGACCTCCTCCAGCCTCCACGGGCTCCTGTTCATCCAGCCTCCACCGTGCACTACTCCATCGGCCATCGCTCAACCACCCCTCCACCATCTATCGCTCATCCAGCCCTTCACACCACGGGTCCTGTTCAACCACCCCTCCACGGGCACCCCTCCACCGCCTATTGTTCATCCAGCCCTCCACACCACGGGTCCTGTTCATCCAGAGGCAACGCCACCGCCAATCGCTCATCCAACCCCGCCGCAACGCCACTGTTCATCCAATCAATCGGCTTGATTAGCAGCAAGATGGCGAATCGCCGATCGGGTTCGATTAACAGCCATCGATCGATCGCCGGGTTCAAGAACGCGTAGCCCGCAGTGAAATCGCCGGGTTGATTAGAGCCCAACGCCTCGCCGGGTTCGATTAGAGCCAACGCCGCACACACGCCAGCACGTGTATGAGAGAAACGCGCATCGCTCGGCCCCCGACCTCGCACCGTAACCGGGAACTCCCAGAAATTTTCCTTCCCCTCGCTTCTACCACGGTTTTTTCCGTCATGGACAGCCCAAAGAATGTCATGCAGCTGCGTCTCCGGCCCGCCCATGATGAAAAGCCCATTTTCTATCATGATTTTTTGTCATAGAAGTAGGAGCCCACCACATCTATGATGATACCGGGTTTCGTCACAATTATCGTCATAGAAGTGTCATATGTATGACAGAAAAAAAATTCATTCGGCCCAAAATGTCACGGGTGTGTCTTTTTTTTGTAGTGACACCAACCTAAGTAAGAGATAATATTGGGATCAAATGAGATACAATTAGAAAAACCTACCAAATAGCACAGAAAATTATGTGCAGATTTATGGGGTAAATGATATTCATTGATGCTTAAACCAACTAATATATATTCACTCACATGATTAGCACTTCAGTACAGCATCATAATAGTTAGCATGATGCTCACTACAGTAGCATAAAAATATATTGGTCACAGGTTCATAATAATAATGTCGGAACACATGCAAGTGAATAAAAAATCATCAAAGAATGAGTTCCTTGATCATCGATGGGGAGTTAGAGATGCAGATTCTGAACTTCTTTTAACCAAGCATGATTCAATCAAACTGCCCTTTTACCCACATCATGGGAGCTGTTCACATGAACACCTTGACATATTGGCGTGACAACAGAAAAGCAAAGGAAAAAACAGGAAGTAAAATCATAGTAGGTCATCTATTTCATATCCACGCATGCATAATCAATATCTGTCAATAGAGTGTAGGTGGAGAAACCTCACCGGCTATCATCACGAAGAGGAAACTCCCATGGCTATGGCCATTTCTTCATCATGAAAGAAGCAAATAATCCAACCATACTCACACCAAAAGGGCCAGTACTCTAGTAGCGATGCATTGGCTGTACCGATCACTGCTTGCAACACATACACACTGCAAGGAAAAGTTTTCATAAAAATCAAGCACTTCAAATAATTGGGATGGTCAAGTAGATCTGAGAATCACACAAATTTTCCTAACCTCCTGCAGTATTGGGATGGTCAGGTGGAGCAGCATTCTTATATGCCCCGCCAACCGTCAGGAAGAACGCGTAAAGCCACACGACGGTGGCGGACATTATGACGGTGAACCCCTCAAAGGCAGTGCCCAGCAAAGGCACCAGATGAGGTATGTACTGCAGAAAAATGCATAAGCTTCAGAAATTGTAAGTAAAGGTCACACAACAGCTATGTAGGACTGATGATGCATGTACCTGGGAAAGAGCTACCAGCAGTATGATCTCTGGATGTCCGATATGGATACATTTCACTACCTACATAGCCTATCCTTACTGTTATGCTATTGTTGTGCCCATCGCTGTCAACTATAGACAGATAGAATTCAAGTGCAGATTTGTGTATGCACAACATAAAAGTCTTACACTTGGGAATCGAAGTTCAGAGAGCCCGAATCCAACGAGCGCGATGAGCATCCCGGTGACTGCAACACGGCTAATGGAATCCGTCACACACGCGGTGAACTCGAGGGAGAGGGAAACACGACCTCGAGGCGGACGTGGTGAGCTCACACACCTAGGTCAGGGTCGAAGAGGGTGCCGCTGTAGACGACGTTGGGCGCCTTTTCGCCATGGTTGGAGATGATGCAGTCCATGGCAAAGCCGTCGATGGTGGCGCTGAGTCTGCATCAGCCCGACCGTGTGTGCTGTTAGTGTTGTACCCGACGATAGCTAGTTGCATGCAAATGAAACAATATAAACACAGGAAAGAGGATGCATTTAGAGTTAATATTAATTTGCAAGCACAATCATAATCAGAAATTATGTACCGTGAGCATTAACATATACATGAGCTTTTTCTAAAATTGGTGCCCATCAGTTATGGTAGCATAAACACAAGATTTATTTGTTTGCATACATTTTAAGCCGTCCTTGTACAACTACTATTGCGATGGAATGACAAGCAAGATCTAGTACTATAATTCAAGGCTGCTCAAGCAAAGATCACATCATTCAAGAGTCCGTGAACATCCAGCAGAATATGTACCAAAATATTAGATGACAATTCATCTTTGCAACCATTAAAATGCCAACATATTAACAACTCCTCCCAGAGTCAAAACATGAGAGGACAGTCACATATTTGATAGATAATATAAATTAAGGCTTAACTCTGACATACATTGCAATCAGTTGAAGCCATATTTTCCTTCTATGCCATCGATTTGAGCATGTGAACCCAATAAATCACCCAGTGGGAAAATAACCAACATCGACATATTCTTTTGTCAGGATCCCATGGGGAATCCAGTCACATCAACACCTGTCTCTGCTGGACAAACAAAGCATAGATCAGCAGCACAATAATATACACATGAAGAACTGAAAAGAAGATCACGGAGAACATGACATTAATGCTAGCGCTGGCAATACAAATGGAGACAGGAAATATGTACCAATTCGTCAAAATTTTCTGGTCACTTGCAAGCAATAACCTGGTGACAAGAAACATGTGCTTGCAGTTTAACAACCGAGCAGCTTTTAGTACTATAGTGAAATAAGTGGCAGACTCTACCTCCAGTTCTCTAGCTTTCAATATTTAAGGAAAAAACAATTCCCATTAATTGTATACCCACATAGCTAAACCCCAGTTTATAATACACAAAACAGGGCAAAGCTTTTTCAGAATTCACCAAGCAACTTTTAGTACTCTAGTGAAATAAGTGGCAGACTCTACCTACAGTTCTCTAGCTTTCAATATTTAAGAAAAAACAATTCCCATTAATTGTATACAACATAGCTAAACCCCAGTTTATAACACACAAAATAGGGCAAAGCCTTTTCAGAATTCGATATTTTTAGCCGTATCCAGTTGAAGTTCATAGGTATATTCTCCACCAATCAATTCAGCAAACCTATAAGCATGTGCATGAACAACTAAACAATTGATAACCGAAGCCCCCATGTACAAACAACCAGAACACGCAAACGGAGCGCTCATCTGCACACAATTCAGTGCAAGATCTAGACGAAATCGACGAGGGGTGATGCGAAATTACCTGCAACGGCGCTCCGAGGGACGGCGGTAGGTGGCGGCTCGACCTCCTCATCAGTTTCTAGGGTTAGGAGAGGGGAATGACAGAAGGGGAGGAGGAGGGTGTGACGGGGATGGATGTAGGAGGAAGACGTGAGGGAGGAGGGGGGCTAGCAGGAGTGGATCTCGGACCGCCATGGAACCCAATGGAGCAGCAGCGCAACAGCGCAGAGGAAGGGAGGGTGTGTGACGGTAGGGGAGGAGGCAGAGGGGCGGCACCGAGAGGGGACGAAGGGACAGGTGGTGGTGGTGGCGCCTGGCGGTGGCAAAGCAGCGGCGCTTCCCGGCGTCGGCCACCACATCCACGTTGGCGCCGAGAGGCGGTAGGCGGCTGCCCTTGGGTTGCTTCTCGGAGGACTTGCCACGGGAGAGGAATAGGGAGGGGATGTGCCACGGGAGAGGAATAGGGAGGGGATGGTAGCACGGCTGCGGCTGGTAGGTGGCGGCGACGGACGAGGAGGACGGCTGGCATCGTGAGGGGAGGCGGGGAATAGAGGATAGAGCGCGAGTTTGGAAGGAGAGGGTGGAAGGGGAGGGGCGGCAGCGGCTCTCCCTCGCATGAACAGAAAGAGGGAGGAAGTCGATTGGGGAGAAACCTATGGGTGTTGCAGTTTTATACATCGTAGCAAAATTACGAAAATGCCCTCGGCGTGGCAAGGAAATTACCCGTGGTGGCACGAGCGAGAGCTAACTATTCATTGTAGCAGTGCTCTTTTTTGATCCAACGGCCAGGATCGTCCAGCAGCGAGATCGGACGGACGAAGTCGCATAAAAAAATCGATCCGACGGCTGAGAGTCGCTGAGCTCTAAGAACACTCATGTTCTCCCAACTAACATATTGCTGGATGCCGACATTTCCTATTTTCTATTCTAACTGCCGCATCGTATTGTTTCCAAGGGAAAGATTGGTCCTTTATTTGGAACGAGATCCTCTGACTTAGAAGAAACTACTGCCGAGGGACGTCCTACACCCAGCGCCGTTGATCTACATCCGACGACACTCGCTACCAGCGCCACTTCCACTCGCATGGACACGAAAACAAGCAGCCCATACAGCCCAATACGCCTAGAACTCCTCGCTCTCGCGTCACTGCATCTGTTCGGCCACTCTGGCCTCGCTCCTTCAGAGCGCGACGGGGAAGAGCCGTCGCTGCTCCTCCAAGGCGCGACGCTGGCCGGCGGGGAAGAGCAGCCGCTGCTCCTTCAGGGTGGGACGCCTCCTAGCCGCGCCCCAGAGCCGCAGAGCAGGCTACATCGACGCCACCGAGCTATCGAGGCCACGAAGCCCGCGATGTCTCCGTCAGGCCGCGGCGCGCCTAGCTGTGGAAGGGGTGGAGCAAGCCACTGCCTCGCGACACGCCGGAGCAATCATCATCGCGTCGTCGGCTACTCAGGCTCTGGACTTCTGTTGGAAGTTCCCCTGCTACTCGCCACTTCCCTGCTATTTAGTTGGACAAAACAGAGGAAGCAATGGCAGCAGAGACAAAGCCAAATGCCAAATTGAGATTGTAATTGGTGGAAATCAAAAGTAATGTGTAATGAATAGTGTGACTGAATTTAAATTCAGTTAGCAATGTCATTTGAGAGTGGAGTTGAGTGAATAGTTTGACTGAATTTTTGTTTGGCTGTTAGAGTTTGATTTGACTGAATGTTTCATTTGAGAGTGAAGTTGAGCGATTCGGGACTACAAAGACCAACAAGTCACAATGCTTGATTTGGCTGTTGAATGTATAATTATCATAGAAAGTGATACTTCAACAGAGGTCTTGCATACAGAACAAAATAGATGCCAAAAAGGGTAATATATCTCTACGAGATATGGTTGGAGATTGAGCATTTTAATTTCTACTTGTACAGAAGTTCGACTTGTACATGTGCATAATTAGACTGAAGCAAATGGCAAAATGTTATCTTGAACTGAACTTGGACTGAACTCAATGTCAAGTGTTGCCAAGAACTGAACTTGCCCACCAATGCTTGTTTGCTCTCTCATTCATTTGCCCCAAAACAACATTACTTCACCATGACCCAGTGAAAAGATCATCTGTAATTGGCCCCTGAAAATTAAATAAATAAGAATACCGTATGAGTAAGATTTTGCAATCTCTAGTTGGATCATTTTAGATTTTTAAACTACAGGAGCAATATTATAGCATCAGCAACTGAGTGAAGCTAAGGTTGGTCTTGTAACCTTCAGGCTCCTCCACATTATCCCTATAAACTCTATCATTTGCAACATGTGCACCACCACCACCTGCCACTTCCCCGACCTCCCGCATCTTTGTTGTGAAAGAAAATTGGAGGCTGTGAGAATTAATGGACATAATGATAACACCGTAAGCACTATATTGTTTAGCAACATACCTCTTCACCCAACTGTGATGTAGCTCTGCTTTGTCTCTTTTTCCTAGCCTTGTGCTTCTTATCGAGCCAATTTTGTTTTTGTTTTGAACTCTTTGTTTGGACCTCCTTTTTCTTTAGACGTGCATTAGTCAACAAGTCATTTGGTGAGCTAGCATCTGTTGGAATTGTACATGGATACTCCAATGTGCTTGCACATGCATTAATTTTTTCTTCAATTTGCTTACCAAGGATGTCAAGTGTGTTGTCTACTAACACGACACATTCCGGAAAGTAGGCTGCTCGAAGCCAAATTATGAAATTTATGGGACATATATTTGTAGCTAGGCATGGCATCCATATTCGGATTTAAGACGATATTTCTTCCTTCCTTGTCTTGTACAGTTCCACTTCGTGCTTCCTTTGTCCAGCGCTTTAACACATAATGTGGCGGTAGTGACTTGAAATTCATCAAATCGAGAACTTTAAGAGCATGGCCACACAATATCCCTATTTTATCAAATTGCCGGCAGCCGCACACAACTGTTTGCTTCAAAGGATCACCTATAACTTTATACTCCTCCTCAAAGATACAATCTCCTACTAGATATTCATTACAACCATCTAATGTCTTGGTGCAAGCTGACAAAGATATTTCATATTCACCTTGAAAAGCCTCAAAAATACCAGGTGTATATAACTTGCTAGCTTGCACCAACATAGGTGGTGGTCTCTTCATAAATATTCTAGGCAACTTTTCCCCATTTTTCTCTTCATCATCCTCTTCATGTAGATGTTTGACAGCATTCTGCATAATGTGAAAGGTGCATAAACCATGTCGTGCTTCTGCAAACATGTCCTCAACTGCATTTCCCATTGCAGTATCTTGATCTGTATAGAATGTTCTTGGCCCCTTTCCTTTATGGGTTGTTAGAAAAGCCTCAAACAACCACTTAAAGGATGCAAATGTTTCATCATACATGAGAGCAGCACCAAAACTACAGCTTCCCTAAAGTGATTGAATCCGACAAAGACACCAAAGGGCCTACTCTCCTTGTTTGTTCCAAAAGTAGTGTCAAAACTAACAACATCACCAAAATGTGCATAGTCCATGATCATTCTAGCATCAGCCCAGAATATGGTCGCTATTTGTTCTTCACAGTCCATTTGCAATACATATTGGAATGATGGGTTTTCAGCAATTTTGTCTTGAAAATACTTAAGCATGCTACCCGCTTGGCCATATGCCATTTCTCGTTGGCGCTTGGTCCGCAAATGGTTCTTGTGATCACGGAGGGTATAACTAAGATTGAGTGGTCCACCAACTTGGCGACTAGCCAACTCATGTGCGGCTTTTGGCCCAATTCCTGCATCATCTGCTGTTGCAATTTCAAAAGCTTGTAACTCTGAAAATTTTCTTTGTGACACCATTAAGTGTAAGGTTTCTGCTACGTGTAGTGTGTGGTTGTGTTCCAAAACCAGCTCCGACACTTTGAGATTTCCTTCTTCGGTCCATTTTAAGCTTCATGTTTACTTCACAATTGGTTCTAGTTTCAGCTCGGGGGCACTTTGTCAAATGATCCCTTTTGTCTTGTGCTCGCTGACCCTTATTTGCACAAACAAATTTACATGATGTAACCTTGCCACCAGCTGAACTTTTGTTAGTATACCTTTTCCTAACCTCAAAGCCTTTCTGCCCACTGTAGCTAAGCCAATATGACCAAGCCTCATCTGAGCTTCTAAATTCCATGCCAACATAAGGTGCCAAACTAGGCAATACAACTCTTTAAAGTAAAAAACACCACGAGTAAGGGGATTGTAGAAGTATCACTGAACTATCGAGAAATTTTGTAAATCTGAATATGTTCAGACTTGCCTATGTGCAGAAATTATGTAAGAGTATCACTTAAACTATTGAGGAATGATGTAAATCTGAATATAAGCAGAATTGTATATGTGCAGAAATTATGTCATAGAACTATAACTAAACTATTGAGAAATTATGTAAATCTGACTATGTGCAGACTTGTATATGTGCAGAAATTACCTATTGGAATCGGAATCCTGGTGGGGTGTGTTGGCATGTTCTTCCATCTCGGTTGCTTCTTCCATGAGAGAAAAGATGTTTGGTCAAGTTCAACAAGTTGATTCTTCCATGAGAAAAATGGAAACTTGATCGAATTCCAAAGCAACCTGATGGTGGATGTTCGATCAGTTGTAGTGTTTTCATTCATGTGAAAGATGGCGTGAGAGGAGCATAGAATTATGACTTACGTGATATTGACGAGCAGAGCAGGGCGTCCACCTCCAAGCTCCGGCGATCTCTTTTTCATCGGCTGGCGCCGTCTGGGTACTCTTCGCGCCTTTTTCTATCTCCTCGCGCCCTTTTTCCCCTCGCCTGCGTCCCTCGGTTCCTAGTGGGCCGCATGGGCCGCTCGTTTGGGTGCTGATCTGAGCGAACTAGAGAGTTGGAATTTGCTGCCGTCTGATTGTTGATGGACGGTGCCAAGCGAAGGACGTCCCTCTGACTTGGAATCGCCAATGTCAGAGGATCTCGTTCCCTTTATTTATGGATTAGGGAGAGAGAGAGGGAGAGGGAGATGGAACGGAGATATGACATGGGAAAAGACGGTTGGGCTTTTTAATGAGACGGTCAAGCTTCTTTAAGAATTGAGATCGTTGGGTTCGTTCCACTGTGAGGGAGTTGTTGCGATGCCAGAATCACTGCATGCATGTATTGATTAAGGTTTATTGGGCATGCCTAGCAAGATGGAAGCTTGCATGCGGAGTCTAGCAATATATTTTTCTAATTATATGATGATGCACGGAGGAGGCTGCCCAAGATTATGCTGGCGGTGTGAATTCCCGTTCGTGAAAGCTATGTGGCAAAATGATGACGTGGACTACCTGCATGTTAAGAGAATGCTTTGTAGTGGGGAGCAACTTCTTAAGAATGATAGATATGGTACGCCTAGCGTACTCTAAAAAATTCATAAAAAGATTTATGCTGAAGTCATTGGATGTAATGTAATTTACCCACGGGCAAAGCTTAAAGTCTCTGTCTCAAGATATTTTCCCGTAGACATACATTACTTGTATTCATAATACTTTTATTGTTAGATGCATCCATATATAAACGAATCTAGGACAAGCAATATGGATCGGAGGGAGTAGTAACAATATAGAGGTGATACACATACAAGCAACAAAATATAAGGAGGATGCAAGCAGTTATACTACTGCATATCGTCCTCTACCAAGCACCCACAACCTTTGTCATCGCTGGAGAAGGAGAGCACTAGAAACTGGTCCACATCTTAGCGCTCATGAAACCCCTAGCCAGCAGGCATTAGCGAGTCGTTATAGCCACCAATCACAGAGGCTGGATCTGGCCTGATAAGGAACATAAGTCAAAGGAGCCCTCCGAGCCTCTTCAATGTTGAATCCGGAGCCAACGCCAACCCGCCCTGCAATAGGCGGACGGATCCTCCATCGTCTCCTGCATATCTGCAACAGTCATCACTACCGCACTCCAAGAGCAACACATCCCCACCATCACGCCCATACGCAACACCAGATCAAAGCTGCTCCAATAACTGGACTCCACAAGCCTCCCCCCGACGCCAGTAACACCTCCGACGAGTAGGAGCACGTGCTGGGAGACCATTGTTCCTATGAGCGCCATCGGCATCTGCTGCATCGTGAGACAGATGAAGGTAACCAAAAAAAATCTAGAAACCCCAGGACTAAAGTACACACTCCAACAAGAACTGGAGCTCCCCCCCCCTTCGCGACAGAAAGATGGCGATCGGATGGGAAGGGCAGCGACGGGATTGTGGGCGAGCGCCCTGGACCTGGAATCGTTGTTGCCTCCTTTCTGTTTGCGATAGAAGCAACAATGCATCAATTCGTTGGATCCCCCGAGGTCTATCTCGATTACGATCAAGTGCCCCCCCCCCCCCGACATACCTTGGAGTAGTTGATCGAGCAACCTAAAACCATACAAACTAAGTACAGTTCTCCGTTCTCCATGGTGGGAAACAACCAGCTACCCCAACTTGGTAGTCTCTACGCTGCCTCTGTGCCCTCGGGATTTATTTTACAAATTTACACCCTAATCAACCAATTTGACAAAAATGCGTTGGTGGAAGTTTGGCTAGACACCACATCTTACCTTCCACCATCGGCATTGGTATAGCGGATATCCCGACATCACAAATGGTAGAAGGAGCATAATTTCAAACGGGATGACGGAATGTTGGTGGCCACACTGCAAAATATAATAGGAGGTGGCGGGCTGGAGCTCCTGGTGGCGGCGATGTTGTGCAAGTTCGACGACGGTAGACTCGTGGGCTCCAGATATGATGGTGGCGGGGGCGGGTAGGGGGTTGACGGACTAGGGCAGGGTAAGTTATTGGATCTGGTGGCACAGATCTATGATCGATGGCTAGTTCTAGGGTTGGGGTCTCTCTCCAAAAAATTAGTGTTTTGGAGAGGCTAGAATTTTCCATAAATGGAAGGGTGAGGGTTTCCTTTTATAAATGGAGGCTAGGTGGGCTGTTGGCTGTGTTGTGAATAGTGTTGAGACGGCCCAATTGGTAACTTTTATTAAGAAAGCATTTCTATTGATTTAATGGCTATAACGACCATAATTAATAATTGGGGCATGAAACTAATACCAGTGACTTGAAATTTTAATATGGCCTCTTTAGACTATGCCACAGCCACATAAAAATAGTCAACCCATTTGGAGCACATTTAATTTAATTAGAAAATAAATCCATTAAATTGAATAAATTGGTTTGAACTACGAGTGAGTGATAACAGAGGGCCTATATTATAAAATAATTTGGGTAGATCCCAAATATCACATAAAGGCCAGATGCAAACTGTGGAGATGAGTCTTGGGATAGGACACCAAAAGGAAGAAGAGTTTTACTTATTCACCATTTAATAAAGACAACATATAATAGAGCTCGAGGTTTAATAAAATATCCAAATTAATATTTCGTGAAATGCCACATGATGCTTACGCAACGCTTATGATGCAGTGGTGATAAAAAACTAGAGTTGGTTTCTAATTAGGGCACTACGCTGGGTTGTTACCGAGACAACATCTTGCACTTTCTGGGCGGGGGCAACGGTAGACTTAGGACATTCTCTTTAAGAGTTTAATATGGATGTGTTTGGGCTCTCTTGGATCAGGAACTTTATGTGTCAATTAGGATCGATGAAACACAAGATGCAAGGTTATGGCTATTTGATTTGAGCAACAAACTAGATCCGGACAAGTATACTAAAGAAAAAAATGGAAATTCTTTGGGACATTTGGAGGGAAAGGATACGAGCAATTCATGAAAATGAATTTCAATATCCCTTGTCAACTCATTCTTTTATGATCGGTTAATGGCTGACATATCCGAGGCAGACTTGAAACCGTTGGGTGGCAGTGTTACTACATTGAGATTGGCTATTAGTACGATGACGACTGCAAGCTAGACTCATACGGATCCGGGAATGCTCAAGATGCATGTCGATGGTGGGGTAGCTAAGCATGGGCGAGGACGTGCAACAACTGTTGTATGTCATGATGAACAATGGAAACACCAAGGGGGATCAGCCATGGTGCTGGAAGGTATCAGATGGGCGCCCAACAAGCTCCTCAAAAATCCAGTCGTCTGGATAGTCCGGGCACCGCAAAATTCAGACCATATGTTGGGAAGAAATGTGGTTGTTCGGACTACCCACCATGTTATATCCAACAGGGGGGTCCAACACAAAAAAAAATCCATCACCCGACACACCTTTCCTTTTTCCTGTCGGAGCCTCCCCTTCCCATTTGTCTTTTTTGTCGTGGAGGGACACTGCTAGCTGGATCTATCTCCTTTATGGGGATACATATTCTAATAGTTCAACATCAAGGTCATTTACTAAATTTTCATGTTGAGTTTGTTACTATGATATGTTCTTAGTTGTGCCAAACTTACAAAAAAAATTCAATTCCCTACTGTTTTAAGGCCTTGAGTTATCAAAAAATGATCATCCTAGTCGCCACTCCACCATCCAAGTCCCCAAGAGCTTAATGTTCCCATCTCTGAGCTAGTGTGGCATCGAGCTACTAAAATCAATCAAGGTGACCTCATGGTAGGCTGATCCCAACAGAAGGGAAGGATTGAAAGTACTCACATTACATAAGCCCGAAAATGCGTGAAGCCATAATAGATGGGTGCACCTTCTTGGCTCCTACTGATTGAGTTAAGTGAAGGTCGCATCTTAAGTAAATTATTATCATGAGTTCTCTTCTTTCTTTTGCTTCTTTTTGCTCCCTTTAGTAGCAAGATATATTCAAACCACCCTTCATGGCCCCCAATCCGGGCAACTTGGGTACCCCCAAACCCTAGTCGTCGGGCTCCTCCCTCCGTACTCCTCTCCCTCCGTCGCCGAGGACGCCACCGGGCTAAGCCTAGTGGCGACGGTGGTGGCGGGGGATCCCCTCCCTACTCGCGATGGAGGAGGTGGGGCGGACCTCATCCCGCGAGGAGGCGCGACCGATCTGGATCTGGGTGGCGAGGCGGCTTCCTCCGGGCAGCGGCCCTGGGCGGCGGCGTGACAGTCTGGTGGCAGGCCGGTGGTGGTGGCTTGCAGAGGACGTTGTGGAGGACCGGGCAGATCGGGTCGGGTGCATGCGGTGGTGGCCTTCGGTCATGGCCTGGCCGGGGTGGTCGCCCCGCTGCGCCACGGCGGATGCCGGGGCGGCGGCTATCGGTGCCAAAACCAGCAGATCTTGGGTAGGGGGTCCCGAATTGTGCGTCTAAAGATCGAAGGTAACAGGAGGCAGGGACACGATGTTTGCCCAGGTTCCGACCCTCTTAATGGAGGTAATACCCTACTTCCTGCTTGATTGACTTTGATAAGTATAGGGGTTACAAGAGTTGATCTACCTCAAGATCGTAATAGCTAATCCCTAGATGTCTAGCCTGTATGATTATGATTGCCTCTGCGGACTAAACCCTCCGGTTTATATAGACACCGGAGGGGGCTAGGTTTGTACAGAGTCGGTTTACAGAGAAAGGAATCTTCATATCCGAACGCTAAGCTTGCCTTCCACGCCAAGGGGAGTCCCTTCCAGACACGGGGGGAAGCCTTCTATCTTTTACCTTCACGGCCCATCAGTCCGGCCCACGTCACATAGCCCGGACGCCTAAGGACCCCCTAATCCAGGACTCCCTCAGTAGCCCCTGAACCAGGCTTCAATGACGATGTGTCCGGCGCGCGGATTGTTTTCGGCATTGCAAGGCGGGTTCCTCCTCCGAATACTCCAAAGTAGTTGATCAAAAGAACTATATCCGGCTTTGTACAATAGTCACAACCCTGAATCACAAGGGCAAAATACTTAAGCAAAAATAAGTTCTGTCTTCTGACAACTTTACTGGTGGGACGTTACGTCCGGCCACTTCATTATTTCGAATCGTTTTTTGACCTCCCGTTTCGCGTTTCGAGACGCAGCCTCCGGTGACACGTCTTGTCAAAGCAGAGATCGTGTCCCATTATTACGGGATTCTCATCAATACGGGTTTGGGAAAACAACCGTGCCATTTGCACGACCCCTTGGAAATAGGCGGGCTTTAAGGCTTGTGGGGGGACGCTTGATATTCACTGCCTTTATAAGGAGATAAGGATCCACCTTTTGTACCCCACGCCTTCTTCCTCCTCAGCCTATCCACCCTCGAGCTCCAGTGTCCAAGTCTCAACCTTTTTCGTCCCCCGCAAACATTCCAGCCATGTCCGGATCTGGAGCACGGGGCAAATGAATGGCCTCCTCCGTCACGGAGGGGAACATCCAGGAGCTCCGGGATGCGGGGTACCTAGCCAAGGAAATCGCTGTGACACCCCCGATTCAATCGTACACTAATCATGCACGCAAATGTGTACGATCAAGATCAGGGACTCACGGGAAAATATCACAACACAACTCTAAAAAACATAAATAAGTCATACAAGCATCATAATACAAGTCAGGGACCTTGAGGTCTCGAATACAAGTGATCGATCATAGACGAGTCAGCGGAAGCAACAATATCTGAGTACAGACATAAGTTAAATAAGTTTGCCTTAAGAAGGCTAGCACAAACTGGGATACAGATCGAAAGAGGCGCAGGCCTCCTGCTGGGGATCCTCCTAACTACTCCTGGTCGTCGCCGCCGGGCTGCACGTAGTAATAGGCACCTCCGGTGTAGTAGGAGTAAATCGTCGACGGTGGCGTCGCTCACAGGCTCCGACATCAGTTGCTGACAACCAGGTAGAAGGGAAAGGGGAGAAGAGGGAGAAAAGCAACCGTGAGTACTCATCCAAAGTACTCGCAAGCAAGGAGCTACACTACATATGCATGGATATATGTGTAAAGGGCCATATCGTGGACCGAATCGCAGAATGCCAGAATAAGAGGGGGATAGCTAATCCTGTCAAAGACTACGCTTCTGGCAGCCTCCGTCTTGCAGCATGTAGAAGAGAGTAGACTGAAGTCCTCCAAGTAGCATCGCATAGCAATAATACTACCCGTCGATCCCCTCCTCGTCGCCATGTTAGAGAGTGATCACCGGGTTGTATCTGGCACTTGGAAGGGTGTGTTTTATTAAGTATCCGGTTCTAGTTGTCATAAGGTCAAGGTACAACTCCAAGTCGCCCCATTATCAAGATCACGGCTATTCGAATAGATTAACTTCCCTGCAGGGTGCACCACATAACCCAACACGCCGATCCCATTTGGCGGACACACTTTTCTGGGTCATGCCCGGCCGTCGAAGATCAACACGTCGCAGCCCCACCTAGGCCAACAGAGAGGTCAGCACGTCGGTCTAAACCTAAGCGCACAGGGGTCTGGGCCCATCGCCCTTAGCACACCTGCATGTTGCGAACGCGGCCGGAAGCAGACCTAGCCTAGCAGGCGTTCCAGTCCAATCCGCTAGCGACGCCGTCGATCGCCGACGTCACGAATGCTTCGTGATACCACGACGCCGAAAGTGCCCATAATCGTTCCCACGTAGTTGGTTAGTGCGTATAGACCAAATGGCCAGACTCAGGTCAAATACCAAGATCTCGTTAAGCGTGTTAAGTATCCGCGAACGCCGAACAGGGCCAGGCCCACCTCTCTCCTAGGTGGTCTCAACCTGCCCTGTCGCTCCGCCACAAAGATCCACTCGCGGGTGCTCCTACGAGCCGACCCTTCTTTAGTCACCACATGTATCATGTATAGTATATAGGTATATACCCGTGATCATCTCCCGAGTGATCACGGCCCAATAGTATAGCACAATAGACGGACAAGAATGTAGGGCCACAGATGGAAATACTAGCATCCTATACTAAGCAAGTAGGATTGCAGGTAAGGTATCAACAGTAGTAGCAAGGACAGGCTATGCATCAGGATAGGAATAACGAAAAGCAGTAACATGCTACACTACTCTAATGCAAGCAGTATAGAGGAGAGTAGGCGATATCTGGTGATCAAGGGGGGGGGGGCTTGCCTGGTTGCTCTGGCAAGTAGGAGGGGTCGTCAACTCCGTAGTCGAACTGGGTAGCAGCGGCGTCTGTCTCGGTGTCTAGCGAGAGAAGTGGGGGAAGAAACAATAAATACAATGCGAACAAATGCACGGCGATGCATGACATGACAAGGCGTGTTGATAGGCGTGCCCAAACGCGGTAGAAGGTGATACCGGCGAAGGGGGGAAACATCCGGGAAAGTATCCCCGGTGTTTCGTGTTTTCGGGCAGAGGAGCCGGAGGGGGAAAGTTGCGAGTTTGATATGTTAGGGGAGTGTGGCAGATGAACGGGCTGCGCATCCGGATTCGTCTCGTCGTTCTGAGCAACTTTCATGTAGAAAGTATTTTCATCCAAGTTACGGATTAAAAGATATCTCTCCCTATATATATATATATATATATATATATATATATATAATATATATATAATAAAGCACGGATTGGGTCTTCGGGTTCACCGTCATAATACGCTTCCGCTCAGTCGTAATACGCTTTTATTTCTCTACCCGAGGTGGTACTAATCTATATAGCACATACATCAAATCAAAAGTAATACAGACTTCCGTTTTTTCGTTAAGGACGTGCACGAAACCGGCCTATCCATCCTTCCTATCTCGCTTTGGGCCACGACGCCAGCCCATAACTTCGTCCAATCTCTTGCACGACACAGGTTGGAAACAAAACGGAATACAAATAAAGAAAAAGGAAAACAAAACGGAACGATCTCTCTTGATTCCGTCCTTCAAAACTGGACGCACCTTCGGTTCCCCCACCTTGCCTCTAGCATGATCAAAACAAATCCAGTTGCCATAAAGATGTATTAGTCCTCTCGATTTGCTCCTCATATCAAATCGCGAGAACTGAATTGGGACAAGTCGATAAACATAAAGATCCCTCGGGTGCATGGCTGCCGATCGAGGTCGCCCTCCCCGCAATCTGGTCGAGGGCCACACGGAGCGACTATTGTGGTTGGGCCTCACGTCTTGGCGCGGCAGAGAAATCCATCTTGCTCGCCGCCCGCGATCTCAAGGAAGGTCATGCGGAGCGATCGCTGTTCCAGCCTCACGTACCATGGTGCTCGAGGTCGACCAGAGGGTTGCGACCGACAAATTTGACGAGAGACGGTTGATGCTTGTTCTGCTGGGCCTAGGGCGCAGCCAACAACAGCCAAACTCGGGGGAAACGAAGTCCACCGATCCTGACGTGTTTAGCGCTGCTTCCGGATGTGCCGACGCAGCCGTGGAACGATGAATACACCAGTCAGAAATTGCGGTCTGAGGGGCATGTAAATTTGATGGAAGGGCCTATCAAGAAGGGAGATTAGATGATTTGCCCCACTTTACAAGAGGTTAAATGATTTGCCCCAGAAAAGCATGCAAAATTATAGACAGGAGGAAAGGCAGTATAGAACCCATGTGTGTAAAACGGTGGAGGCAAGGTAAAGATCTTTAGAGAGAAGATGGGCAGGGATCACATAGAGGCGGAGGAGCAGCCGAGTCCCAAGGAAACTAATCAGGCCATCTTTCCCGTCCAGCCACGGCTAATTCATACATGTAACTCCGGCGATCGGATCACATTGTCGGCGTCGGTTTCTCCGAGCGAACACCTCAGCCTCCCACGTATCACGTGCTTCCGCCGCTGCCAAGGGATCTCCTAATGAGACGCTACTGACTACTTGCATGTATCATTGACTTGATCTCGACGGAAGATGCCGAGCCCGTACTCTCAAGCTGGAAGTACCCTCTTCGTGCATGTAGTTGCACGATTTGCTCAATCTCCTCTCCTACTTCCGTTCTCTTTGACTCTTAGCTTGCTAATCTTCTCCGTGCTTTAGAAGAGTACGTGCATGCAAGGGCTGGTGAAAGAAAGTTATTAACATTCCTACAATGTTTTGCTTTGGTTTCTCTTTTTAGTGCATGCGTTAGTTAGTGACCGGGAGGAATTGTGGTTGTTGGTGCGTGCGTGGCGACTACGTCCGTTCCGTGTGTGTTGGCTCTAGCTATTTAAGCCATTATAAGCTGCTTTGTTCCTTTGAGTCGATCGAGTTGAATAGAAGCCAACATATAGCGGCCGGGCGTTCGCCGCCATAACCAAGTGTCTTCTATTTATCTTCTTCTACCTCCGTCCCGCATTCGTTGCCGGAGGGCTGGTTCGGCGTGTTTCGCCGGAGGGCAGCTCCAACGGTAGGATGGGTTCATGGTTTGTTCATGGTTTGACTTCATGAGTCATCCATCCATGGCGGTGGCGCATGCTTGGTGTATGTGCTGCACCTGATGACCGTAGGGTGCCTTATGTAGGACAACTCTCTGCTTCATTGGAGGTCATACAGTGATGCTATGGGCACATATATTCTGAAGGTTAGTAATTTAGTACTTCTAACTGCTAACATCATTGTTGATTTTCATGATCCAGTGTACTTCTAACTGCTAATAAAATAATTCAACCATGTTGGAATGCTATAGGGAACCATCTGGAAGTGGGATGCATTGATGTACAGTAGCACAATGTACAACATAAGGGGCCTATAGACGATGTTAGTTTGAAAGAATTGTTATCCTCGAGCAGTCAAACATGACTATAAGAGGATTATACGAACTATAAGATTTATATACATGTATATATAAATGATACTGTGGAATTTATTTGAGAGCATAATGGCCACATGCTTGCGTAAGTTATTGGTATAAACAAAGAGCACCATTTCACTTGGTTGGGTAATTAAGAGAAGTGGAAGTTAAATTTAGTCTCTAAAAATTCGAATTGTAACATTATTTATCATTTTGGGGGCATATTTTGTACCAAATTCATTATACAACAAATCACTGGATTCTCGACACAAAGAAAAAGAAAAATCATGGTGTTTTAAATTATTTTGTAACATTTTGGTCGAATTATAATAATGCTGCTTCTTTATTATTTAAATTGATTGATGTGCGACAATATGAGTTCCGCCCTCTAGAGGAGCATCAACCTCTAACACTGCGTGCTCGCTCAAGAAGATCGAGAGCATCAACACATGAAGGAGAGATGGATGGAGAGAGATATATGTATTCTCTCCGTTGCAACGCACTTTTGCTAGTGATTTTCTAAATATTTAAATCATTTTCTGATTTTAATTAGTTATTTAATTACAACATGCATGATGACGTAGGCATGACATCAGAGTGATGTCAGCAGGTCAATCGGTGCATTGACCGATCAAACTGCATGTGTGGGTCGGTGGGACCCACATGTCATTGTCAGGGGCACTAAGAGGGGGTTTAAACTAACTAAATGGGTTAATTAACAGGTGGGGCCCGGTAGTCAGTGAGAGATTAGTGTTTAATTAACTAATTTAATTAATTAGCAAATTATCTATTTATTTTTATTCGTTTATGGCATGGGCCCCGCATGTCAGTGCCACTGGGCTGCCCAGTCAGCACGTTGACTGGGTCAACCCAGTCAATGGGGCCCCCATGGCCCACTGGCAAAGGACCTGTGGTGGGCCCCGCCAGCCATACGCCGGGCGGACGGCGCCGAACGACGCCGGGCGAGGCAAAACGCTGCGGCGCTGCTCAGAGGTGGCCGGAAAAACACCTACTGTGGCACCGTTCGTCGAAGTTTTCGAGCGCTGCTCGAGCTACGCGCGCCAAGGCCCAACGGTGGTGATTGTGGCGGCTGGGTGACCGGAATCGAAAGGCTGGCGAAGCTCATCGGGCGATTTAACGGAGTCGGACGCGAGAGGAAACGGCGACGCAGCACGCTAGCGAGCGAATTGAGAGGCCAGGCGAGACATGCGTCAGGTGACGAATGCAACAGGCGCTGTCCCGTGACCATTTGGTCATCGGAGGCACGCCGACGACGAGCGCAGGCGGCAACGCGTTCGGGCGCTCAACACGCTAGGGCATAGGGGCCATATGGAAGCGCGTGCGCGGGTGCGTTCGGTCCCTGGACGCGCCAGGAACACGATGCCGTGCTAAGGCGAGCACGACGGAGAGCATGGCCAAGGCGGCGAGGCGATGGTTGTGGCCGCGCGATTCACGGCGGCGGGTCCATGGCAGCGTTCGGACGTGGTGGGGAACGAGGGGGAGAGTGAGGTGGATCTGAGGGGGGAGGCGCAGGGACCGAGGCGAGAGTGGGGGCGAGTGGGAGGCGGGATCGAGGAGGCGGGGCGTGGCGGCCTTATCCTCGCCTCGTCACCGATGAGAGGGTGCGGCGGTGACGCGCCCCCATTCCGACCCGGGTCGGGGGAACAGGGAAGGGAGGCGGCAGGGGGAGGCGGGCCGGTTCGGCCGGATGGGCCAGGTGGGCCGGCCTGGCTGCAAGCTGGGCCGTCTGATCCAGGGGGGAAGCTTCTCCCTTTTCTTTTTCTGTCTTTTTTTGTTTTGTATTTTCTTTTATTTATTTCTTTTTCCTTTTCTGTTTTATTTAATTTAGGTCATTTAGGTATTTTATAAAATCGTGTCTTCAACACCATAATTACCTATGTCATTTTTGGACTGTTTGAACATTTTTGTTTCAACTTTTAGAAACTTTTGTTGTTTGCCATTTTTTTAATTGATTTCTATATCGGTTTGAACTTGTGAAAGTTTAGCAACAGTAATCAAAGATGACATGGCATCATTAGGAGAGTTTACTGTAGCCTAATTATCCAGGCGTTACAAATCTCCTCCACTACAAGAAATCTTGTCCCGAGATTTAGGAGGTAGAAAGAAAATAGTGCGGGGTATTATTCACGCAGACGATCCTCACGTTCCCAAGTGGCTTCATCTTCAGAATGGTGCGACCACTGAACTTTGATGAACTTGATCGCCTTCTGACGTGTGCGGCGTTCAGCTTGGTCGAGAATGCGGACTGTATGCTCTTTATAGGAAAGGTCCTATTGCAATTCGAGCACTTCATGATCCACTGCTCGGATTGGGTCCTTGAAGCAACGGCGGAGCTGTGACACATGGAACACATCGTGAACCTGAGAAAGGTTCGGCGGAAGCTCCAGTTGATATGCCACTTTTCCACGCCTTTCTAGAATAGTGAATGGGCCAATATAGCGAGGATCTAGCTTGCCCTTGATCCCGAAGCGGTGAGCACCCTTCATTGGTGTAACTCGACGGTAAGCCTTTTCGCCAGGTTGATAGACCATGTCTTTATGATGACGGTCATAATTACTCTTTTGACGTGACTGAGCAGTCTTGAGATTCTCGTGAATTACGCGGACTTGTCCTTCGGCATGTTGGATAATATCCGGACGAAAGAGTGGACGTTCCCCAGTTTCGGACCAGTTCAGAGGGGTTCAACACTTTCGTCCATATAACACTTCGAAGGGGGCCATCTTCAGACTAGCTTGATAGCTATTATTATAAGAGAACTCAGCATACGGGAGAGATTCCTCCCATTTCTTGCCGAAGGAAATAACACAAGCTCGAAGCATGTCTTCGAGAACTTGGTTGACACGCTCAACTTGCCCTTGCGACTGAGGATGAAACGCAGTACTGAATGACAGATGAGTTCCCATAGCTTCTTGGAAACTAGCCCAGAATCTTGAAGTGAATAAGCTGCCACGGTCGGAAATGATAACCAGTGGAATACCATGGAGTGAAACAATCCTGGACATATAGAGCGTTGCCAGCTGACTAGCAGTGATTGTTTCTTTGACTGCCAGAAAATGTGCAACTTTAGAAAGCCGGTCAATGACGACAAGAATAGCATCATTACCTTTCTGTGATTTGGGAAATCCAGTGACGAAGTCCATTTCAACATGGTCCCATTTCCATTCAGGAATAGAGATAGGTTGCAGAGTTCCAGCAGGCCTTTGATGTTCTGCTTTGATACGACGGCAAACGTCACACTCAGCAACATAACAAGCAATATCTTGCTTCATATTAGACCACCAGAATCTCTGACAGATGTCTTGGTACATCTTTGTACTACCAGGATGGATACAAAGGGGCGTATCATGAGCTTCGTTCATAACTTCCTATGTCATATCCAGGTTTTTCTCTGCACATGGCACCACTAGGCGGCCCTTGAAGTACAAAGCGCCATCATCAGCAATAGTGAAGAATGAGGGCTTTCCTTCTGCGAGGTAGCGCGTAATCTTGTGGGCTTCAGAGTCATATCCCTGTATTCTCTTGATGGAGTCCAAGAGATTTGGTTCAACAGCCAGGGTATTGAGGGAACCCTGGGAAACAAGACGGAGGTTCATCTTGCAAAACTCCTTAGGAGGGGGAGCGAGTGCACCCAGAGGAACAATATGGAGGTTCAGCTTTCTGAATTCTTCAACAAGCGAGGGCTGAACTTTGCAAACCTGGAGGTGGTTGCAGTAGGAATTGCGGCTCAAGGCATCAGCCATTACATTAGCCTTGCCTGGCGTATAGGAAATACCCAAGTCGAAGTCTGCAACAGTCTCCATCCATCTCTGCTGATGGAGGTTCAGGTCTGGCTGAGTAAACAGATACTTCAGACTTTGGTGGTCGGTGAAGATCTCGCAACGATTACCGAGAAGGTAATGTCGCCATTGTTTTAGCGCATGAATGAACGCAGCAAGCTCGAGGTCGTGAACTAGGTAGTTCTCTTCGTGAGGGCGCAATTGCCGAGAAGCATAAGCAATCACTTTGCGGTCGTGCATTAGGACACAGCCTAATCCTTGACGAGAAGCGTCGTAGTAAATGACGAAGTCCTTCTTTGTATCAGGTGGAGCAAGCACTGGGGCAGAAGTTAACTTGTCTTTGAGTGCCTGGAAACTTTCCTGACATTTATCTGTCCATTGGAACTTGACGCCCTTATGCAACAGGTTAGTCAGAGGCCTGGCAATCTTGGAGAAGTTCTCGACGAATCGACGGCAATAGCTGGCAAGACCGAGAAAACTTCTGACTTGCTTTACATTCTTCGGAGGAGTCCAATCAAGAATAGCCTGAAATCGTTCAGGGTTGACGGCAATACCATCCTTAGAGATGACATGCCCAAGATAGGTTACTTCGGGAAGCCAGAATTCACATTTGGAGAACTTGGCATAAAGTTGATGCTCTCGTAGCTTTTCCAGCACAAGACGAAGATGTTCAGCATGTTCCTCTTCATTCTTGGAAAATACCAGAATATCATCCAGATAAACCACGACAAAATTGTCGAGGTAATCCATGAATATATAATTCATCAGACGAGAGAAGGTGGCTGGAGCATTGGTTAAGCCGAAAGACATGACGGTGTACTCGTATGATCCATATCGAGTCACGAATGCGGTCTTGGGGATATCCTCCTCACGAACACGGATCTGGTGGCAACCCAACCTCAAGTCGAGTTTAGAGAACACTGATGAACCAGCCAGTTGATCATATAGATCATTGATCCGAGGAAGAGGGTATTTGTTCTGAATGGTAGCTTGGTTTATAGGTCGGTAGTCTTGGACTAATCGGTTTGTCCCATCTTTCTTCTTGACAAAGAGAGAAGGTGCTCCCCAAGGAGAGCAACTTGGGCGAATGAAACCACTGCGAAGAGACTTGTCGATTTCCTCCTTAAGCTCAAGTAGTTCATGCGGCGGCATCTTGTAGGGCCGTTTGGCAATAGGAACGGTACCTGGTTTCAAGTCGACGATGAATTCGACAACTCTAGCAGGGGGAATCCCTGGAAGTTCTTCAGGAAAGATGTCTAGGAATTCACACACGACGGGAATGTTTTCGATGCCCTTGAGTGGTGCAGCGTTCAATGCATTCAATGCATAGAGCCTTGCCTCGGTATTCTGAACCAGACGGGCATTGTAGCTTATTATTTCATCAGAAGGGTGTAGCAGATGGACGGTCTTAGTGGCGCAAACGATTGAAGCAAAGATGAGCCTTTAACCAATTCATTCCCAGAATGAGATCAATGCTACAGGACTTCAGTGCGATGGGAGAGACAAGGAATTCCAATCCTTCAATTTCAACAGGAACGTCGTGACTAACCATAGAGGTTTGACATTGGCCCATTGTGTGTGTACCACTAGCGGAGTGTTCATATCTTTGTATTTAATGCCATGCATGAATGCAAATTCTGCTGATATGAATGAATGCGATGCTCCTGTATCAAATAAAACAAAAGTCGGTACTGAATTTACGAGGAGTGTACCCATCACAGTAGCAGGCTGGTCTTGACCTTCGTTCAGATCAACATGGTTGGCATGAACACGACCATATGACTTGGCGCTGTTATTGCGGCGCTGGTTGCTTCCACGACCAGTTGCTGCAAGGGCCAGTTGATTCTGGTTCTGGTTGCATTCCCTAGCACGGGGCCCTGGTTGACCACACCTGAAGCACAAGCCATTGTTGGGAGTAGGAACAGGAGCTTGGGGTGGTGGAGCTGGAAGCCTTGGCTGCCTAGTTGGAGGAGTAGGCGACGAGGTGCAAGATAGGTCTGCCTTTGGGGCAGGTGCAGTGGGTACATGCCGTTGGGAATCCATATCTTACGCTCATGAGGACGGGCCCAAGATGAGCTCGTGTCACGGCTGCGCCGTGAGAGAGCTCCGTATTCCTGCAGACCAGTTTCGACATTGATGGCCTTGTTCACCAAGGTGGCAAAATCAGTAAAGTCATGCACTAGAAGTGCGAGCTTGATGTCAGCTTGAAGGCCGTCACGGAACTTCTCCTGTCTATGGGCATCAGTTGCAATGTCCTCTTCAGCATAGCGGGACAACTCCAGAAACTCCCACTTATAAGCTTCAACAGTTTTGTTGCCTTGGGTGAGGTTGCGGAACTCACGCTTCTTCCGGTCCATGACTCCCTGAGGAATGAAGCGGGCACGGAAAGCAGCTTGGAAGTCTGGCCAGGTGATGATTGTTCCAGCTGGCAGAGTATGCATGTGGCTGTCCCACCATTGAGCTCCAGGCCCCTTCAGGAAGAAGGAAGCAAAGGTGAAAAAGCTAGCAGGGGCTACATCAGCAGACTCCATCTCATAGGTGATGTCACGGAGCCAGTCATCAGCATCTAGAGGCTTAATTGAGTTGCGGTACATACTTGGGTTGAGGCGCATGAAATCCTGCAGAGTTACTGGGGCTGGCTGCTGGTTCATATTGGGGCGAGGAAACTGAGCCATTATATTCTCCATGAACTGGCGATTCATCTCGAGCTGTTGGATCATTCCAGCCATGTACTCAGGCGGTGGTGGGGCATTGCCGCCACGACCACGACCACCTGGTCTAACCATCCTGCTAATATATAACAGGGGTAGTTCAGCATTGAGAGATTTGCACAGACAAGAATCATTCATGATGAAACATGCATAAAGAAAGGAGCACGGCGGATACTACATAGTAGTCGGCATAACTTACAACAGGGGGGACATAGAGTTCAGTACACAGAGTTCATTACATAGACTAAATCATCATAGGCGGCACGCAGGCTCGCGGCGATAGCAACTAATACTAATAAGCAAGACTACATCAGTCCCAGGAGGAACTATGGAAGTAGTTGTAGCCTGAAAGCTGGTAGTGCGGCCGCGGATAGTCCTCCACGTCAGTGGCCTGGGGGCTGCGGATACTCTGGTGCAGAACCCGACGCTCAGGTGGTAGAAGAGGACCAAGTGCGGGAGTGTAGCCTCCCACTTCTGGCCAACCGACACCCTGGGGCATCACTATCCGGGCGGGGTAGATAGCTGAACGCGGCAGCTCCCTAGATCGGACAAAGGGGTGCAACAGCGTCAGAGCACGGTAAAGGTGCTGACGGGTGGTGTACAACTCGTGGCAAAGAGCTCGATTAGCTCGATCCAGCCCATCGCGATGCGTAACTGTGTTACGATGGTAGAAGGGCTCTCGGGTGACAGTGGAGTAGGAAGCAGTGTAGTATCCCTCAGCACCAGCATCAGATGCGATAGCAATGTGCCTGAAAGGGGAGGTGTCCAACGCCCGATACTCTCCACGAAGACGTGTCAGAGCAGCATAAGCAACATCGTGGACTGCCATACCGATAGTCACCCCAACACCATGTGCGGTGTGCAGCACAGTAGTAGAGTCATACTCCCGAGAGTAGAGGTGGACGATGGCACGGTACTACTCCTGGTTAAAGTCCTGGTACTCCTCATAGACGGTGTACTCAGGGTGCAAGCGATAACCTAGATAGGTCATCATCTCAGCTAGCACAGCAGGTGATCCCGAGGCACCAATGGTCGCCGTGGTGGCGCATTTACCTGCCTCGTGGGTTCCATCTGAAAGCAAAGATGTTTCAAAGGATTCAAATGATAGTGTGGAAATTGTTCAAAACACTATTCTAAGGAATAACTATGGCTTTATCCAACTTTGGGGTGAAGGTGGTCACGGGATCCTAGTGTTAGTTAGTAAATTCGTTTAACCCGAGTAGAAGAGAGTTCAGAGTCCCAGAGTAAAGATCGAGGAGTAAAAGATCCTAATACCACCCAATTGCGACGTGGGCCCATAAGGCACACAGCCATGTTAGTAAAAGTTTTGCAATGTCTAGACTCGACTTCGGCCAAAGAGTGTGGAAGGGGGATTCCTACAGGCAGTCGGTTCTGATACTAACTTGTGATGCCCCCGATTCAATCGTACACTAGTCATGCACGCAAATGTGTACGATCAAGATCAGAAACTCACGGGAAGATATCACAACACAACTCTAAAAAACATAAATAAGTCATACAAGCATCATAATACAAGCCAGGGGCCTCGAGGGCTCGAATACAAGTGCTCTATCATAGACGAAGTCAATGAAGCAACAATATCTGAGTACGCACATAAGTTAAATAAGTTTGCCTTAAGAAGGCTAGCACAACCGGGATACAGATCGAAAGAGGCGCAGGCCTCCCGCTCGGGATCCTCCTAACTACTCCTCGGTCGTTGTCGGTGGGCTGCACGTAGTAATAGGCACCTCCGGTGTAGTAGGAGTCGCCGTCGACGGTGGCGTCGCCCTGGTTCGACATCTGGTTGCGGCAACCAGTAGAAGGGAAAGGGGAAAAGAGGGAGAAAAGCAACCGTGAGTACTCATCCAAAGTACTGCAAGCAAGGAGCTACACTACATATGCATGGATATATGTGTAAAGGGCCATATCGGTGGACCGAATCGCAGAGTGCCGTAATAAGAGGGGATAGCTAATCTCGTCAAGACTACGCTTCTGGCAGCCTCCGTCTTGCAGCATGTAGAAGAGGGTAGACTGAAGTCCTCCAAGTAGCATCGCATAGCAATAATCCTACCCGGCGATCCCCACCTCGTCGCCCTGTTAGACAGTGATCACCGGGTTGTATCTGGCACTTGGAAGGGTGTGTTTTATTAGGTATCCGGTTCTCGTTGTCATAAGGTCAAGGTACAACTCCAAGTCATCCTGTTACCGAAGATCACGACTTTTTGAATAGATTAACTTCCCTGCAGGGGTGCACCACATAACCCAACACGCTCGATCCCATTTGGCTGGACACACTTTTCTGGGTCATGCCCGGCCGCGGAAGATCAACACGTCGCAGCCCCACCTAGGCCAACAGAGAGGTCAGTACACCGGTCTAAACCTAAGCGCCCAGGGGTCTGGGCCCATCACCCTTAGCACACCTGCATGTTGCAAACGCGGCCGGAAGCATACCTAGCCTAGCAGGCGTTCCAGTCCAATCCGGCGCGTGCCGCTTAGTCACTGACGTCACGAAGGCTTCGGCTGATACCACGACGTCGAGTGCCCATAACTGCTTCCACGTAGCTGGTTAGTGCGTATAGACCAAATGGCCAGACTCAGATCAAATACCAAGATCTCGTTAAGCATGTTAAGTATCCATGAGCGAGCAGGGGCCAGGCCCACCTCTCCTAGGTGGTCTCAACTCGCCTGTCGCTCCGCCACAAAGATCCACTCATGGGTGCTTCTACGAGTAATTCGCCTTTTAGTCACCACATGTATCATGTATAGTATATAGGTATATACCCGTGATCACCTCCCGAGTGATCACGGGCCAATAGTATAGCACAGCAAATGGACAAGAATGTAGGGCCACAGATGGAAATACTAGCATCCTATACTAAGCAAGTAGGATTGCAGGTAAGGTATCAACACTAGTAGCAAGGACAGGCTATGCATCAGGATAGGAATAACGAAAAGAAGTACTAACATGCTACACTACTCTAATGCAAGCAGTATAGAGGAGAGTAGGCGATATCTGGTGATCAAGGGGGGGGGGCTTGCCTGGTTGCTCTGGCAAGTAGGAGGGGCGTCAACTCCGTAGTCGAACTAGGTAGCAGCGGCATCTGTCTCGGTGTCTAGCGAGAGAAGAGGGGGAAGAAACAATAAATACAATGCAAACAAATACATGACGAAGCATGACATGACAAGGCGTGTTGCTAGGCGTGCCCAAACGCGGTAGAAGGTGATACCGGTGAAGGGGGGAAAGTATCCCCGGTGTTTCGTGTTTTCGGGCAGAGGAGCCGAAGGGGGAAAGTTGCGAGTTTGATATGTTAGGGGAGTGTGGCGATTTAACAAAGGCTGCATCGGATTCGCCTCGCTGCTCGAGCAACTTTCATGTAGAAAGTATTTTCATCCGAGTTACGGATTAAAAGATATGATTTTCTAAAGATTTAAATCATTTTTTGATTTTAATTAGTTATTTAATTACAACATTATCCAGAACAGTGCATGATGACGCATGCATGACATCAGAGTGATGTCAGCAGTTCAACTGGTCGGTTGACCAGTCAAACCAGACAGGTGGGTCCAGTGGGACCCACATGTCATTGTCAGGGGCACTAACAGGGGGTTTAAACTAACTAAATGGGTTAATTAGCAGGTGGGACCCGGTAGTCAGTGAGAGATTAGTGTTTAATTAACTTATTTAATTAATTAGCAAATTATCTATTTATTTTTATTCATTTATGGCATGGGCCCCGCATGTCAGTGCCACTGGGCTGCCCAGTCAGCACGTTGACTAGGTCAACCTAGTCAACGGGGCCCCCATGGCCCACTGGCAGTGACCCAGGGGTGGGGCCCGCCTAGCCACGTCGGCGGACGGCGCCGGCGAGGCAAAACGCGGCGGCGCGGCTCAGGAGGTGGCCGGAAAACACCTACAGGGCACCGTTCGTCGAGTTTTCGGGCGCGTTCGAGAGCTACGGCTGCGCCGCGTCCAACGGTGGTGATTGTGGCGGCTGGGGTGACCGGAGTCGAGCGCGGCGAGCTCATCGGCGAACGACCGGAGTCGGGCGCGAGAGGAAACGGCGACGCAACACGCTAGCGAGCGAACTGAGAGGCCAGGCGAGACATGCGTCAGGTGGCGAATGCAACGGGCGCTGTCCCGTGACCATTTGGCCACCGGAGGCACGCCAGCGACGAGCGCAGGCGGCAACGTGTTCGGGCGCTCAACGCGCTAGGGCATAGGGGCCATATGGAAGCGCGTGCGCGGGTGCGTTCGGTCCCTGGACGCGCCAGGAACACGATGTCGTGCTAAGGCGAGCACGACGGAGAGCATGGCCACGGCGGCGAGGCGATGGCTGTGGCCGCGCGATTCACGACGGCGGGTCCATGGCAGCGTTCAGACATGGTGGGGAACGAGGGGGAGAGCGAGGTGGATCTGAGGGGGGAGGCGCAGGGACTGAGGCGAGAGTGGGGGCGAGTGGGAGGCGGGATCGAGGAGGCGGGGCGTGGCGGTTTTATCCTCGCCTGCCGCCGACGAGAGGGTGCGGGACGCGCCTCATTCCGACCCGGTCGGGGAACGAGGAAGGAGGCGGCAGGGGGAGGCGGGCCGGTTTGGCCGGATGGGCCAGGTGGGCCGGCCTGGCTGCAAGCTGGGCCGTCTAGTCCAGTGGGAAGCTTCTCCCTTTTCTTTTTTTCTTTTTTTTGTTTTGTATTTTCTTTTATTTATTTCTTTTTCCTTTTCTGTTTTATTTAATTTAGGTCATTTAGGTATTTTATAAAATCGTGTCTTCTACACCATAATTACCTATGTCATTTTTGGCACTGTTTGAACATTTTTGTTTCAACTTTTAAAAACTTTTGTTGTTTGCCATTTTTTTTAATTGATTTCTGGATCGGTTTGAACTTACGAAAGTTTAGCAACAGTAATCAGAGATGACATGGCATCATTAGGAGATTTTACTGTTGCCTAATTATCCGGGCGTTACAATCGCCCACATGGTTTCTGCCAAAAAGCAGATTGTCCCCACTCCGGAGCCCAATGAGAGGGTAGTATTCATCCCCCATTTCCTTCGTGGACTAGGATTTCCCCTGCATCCTTTCATCCGTGGTCTCATGTTTTACTACGGGCTAGATTGCCATGATCTAGCCCCAAATTCCTTCCTCAACATTTCGGCGTTCATCGTCGTATGTGAGGCATTCCTCCGCATTCCCCCCCACTTTGGCCTATGGCTCAAGGTCTTCAATGTGAAGCCGAAAGTGGTGGATGGCCAACATGCGTAGTGCGGAGGCGCCATGGTGAGCAAGATTCCCAACGTCACCTGGCCCAAGGGTACCTTCGTGGAGACCGTTAAGGGATGGCACCAGGGGTGGTTCTATGTCACGGTACCTCGTGACTCCACATGGGCCGCTCCTTCCGAGTTCAAGTCCGGGCCTCCAATGCGGCTGACATCCTGGCTCAACAAGGGCTCGGATCAAGGCGTCATCCGACAAGGTGATGACGCTGCAGAGGCGCGTCAAGAGCATGGTAGACAAGAATACCAGTCTTGCCAGCGTGATCCAGGTGATGCTCTTTCGCCGGATTCTCCCCTGCCATGCGCATGAAGAGTATATGTGGGAGTTCGATCCGGCCGGTCCCCGGACCCTGCAGCGGTTCTTCGGCATGAAGCACGAAGACATGTGGAATCTGCTTTTCAAGACCCAAAAGACGTGGCTGAAGACAACCGAAGACCTCGGCCATGACTGCACTCACGCAGCGACTCCCGTAAGTTTTCTGATAACCTTATTTTGTTAGTCCAAGGAGCATACTAAACTCTCCATTCTCCCCACAGGGCTAGACGAAGATGGTGGAGCGGATTCACTATCCGGCTCCGCTACCCAAAGACCCAGCTATTCCTCTGTTGACGAGGATGCTGGTCCCGGCGCCGTATCAGGCGCCGGAAAAGAAGGTCAAGAAGAAGAGCAAGGAGGCCAAGGGTGGCCTCTGCCGTAAAGGTGCTTCGGACGTAGTGCCCGAAGACACCAAAACTCTCTCCTCTCATGACGAAGATGAAGAGGAGAAGGAAGAAAGAAATTCCCCCCTTAAGGGGAGAAAGAAGACGAGGGCAGCTTTCGTGGATCTAGACGTGGAAGCGTCCAAGAAAGGGAGAACCTCCCTTATGGATGATTCCGAGACGGACGCCGACGAGTGGCGCCCCAGGCCGAAGCCCCTAGCCGGATCGTAAGTATTCAAAGGTACTATATATATATCCGGCTTTTCTCCTTGTGGTTGTAACACGGTGAATTGCGTGCTGCAGTCCGGCTCATCACCTCTCCCAGCGATCCTCATCTTCGGGGAACTCGCTGGGTCAGAACTTGATGGAGAGCGAGTCACCTCCGCCAGCCTCCCCCCCCCACTGCTACGGATAACACTGAGGTGTTGTCCCGAAGGACCCTTCCGGGACAGGGAGAAGTGCGGGAGGCCGCCAAGATGGTGCCAAAGGGTGATACCCCTGCTGCCGAGAACACGGGGGAACCGACCCCCATGGAGACCGGAGACAGGGGCCATGTCCAATTTGGCCCCCAATCAAATGTCATTCCGGAGACCCACATGGCTCCGGAGTCAGATGAGAAGCCTCCTTCGAAAGAAAGGGGTGCGCCCACCCCACCGGCGACCTCTGTCAATTCGGAGGCGCCGGACACTCTGGTGGGAGCGCTTCAGAGCGCCACCATTGTGGAAGAACATTGTACCCTTATGGGTACGGTGATTGAAAAGGTTCAGTCCGCAAAAAGCGGGTTGAACGAGGCCTACACTAGCCTTCTGAGAGGCTTTGAGGTATGTGATATGATGCCTTTTAACTATATAAGAGGAATGCATGTGCATAGATAGTAGCCCCTGAGACTCTGTACGGTGTTCGTGAAGAAAGGCCGAACAGAGGATCTAATAATTTGCGCGGAAGATTAACATACATATCTATTTGAACAAACAGGCTGAGATGCAGGCGTCAGCTCCCCATGCCACCGAAGCGTCCGAGCTAAGGCGGAAGTTAGAGGGAAAGCAAGGTATGTGATACTAAAACATGTTCGAAATGAGATCAGCTCTGATTTGTTATCTGAATGAGTGTTATAATTATGCTCATAGCTGACGCGTCTGAGGTCGAGACCCTCAAGAGCGCGCTGGCCGAAGCCAAGAAGGAGGCGGAGGAGGCACGGGCCGCCCGCCTGAAACATGAATCAAGGGTGAAGGAAGTCCAACAAGAGCTCAAGGATGCTATAAGAAAATGTGAGTCCTTAGAGCGCAAGATTTCGGATCAAAATTCCGAACTTTCTAAGGCCCTCCAAAGTGCACTGGAGGCCTGGGCCGAAGCCCAAAGCGCCTGCCGGGAGATCCAAGAGGCAAAGCAGATTGCGTGCGGGTAAGGCTTTTAACATGCAGAGAAAATTTGTGAGAAGAGAGTATATCTTGCTGACCCGGATTTGGAGTTCTCCATGAACGTTTGCGGACCTGCCCCGGAGTATTGCTGGTTCGACGGAGTTCTTCCGAGCCGAAGAGGGGAGCGCGACGAAGAAGCTGGTCTGGTCGCAGTACCTTGTGCCAGAGCATCCCGTGCCCCTCAGCGATCAACTAAAGCAGTTGACTGAACTGCATAGGGTGGCCGAATTGGCCATGAGGGATGTTATAATCCGTCTTTGGCCCGCCGAACCCATACCCAGCAGCTACTTCAGGCTCGTGAAGCAGCTGGTCAGTGCCTGATATGTCTCCAACGTATCTATAATTTTTGATTGCTCCATGCTATATTATCTACTATTTTGGACTATTTGGGCTTTATTTTCCACTTTTATATTACTTTTGGGACTAACCTATTAACCGGAGGCCCAACCCAGAATTGTTGTTTTTGCCTATTTCAGTGTTTCGAACAAACAGAATATCAAACGGAGTCCAAACGGAATGAAACCTTCGGGAACGTGATTTTCTCATCAGATAAGACCTAGGAGACTTGGACCCTCCGTCAAGAAAGCCACGAGGCGGTCACGAGGGTGGAGGGCGCGCCCCCTGCCTCGTGGGCCCCTCGAAGCTCCACCGACGTACTTCTTTCTCCTATATATACCTCATTACCTCCGAACGATCGAATCTGAGCCAAAAACCTAACTCCACCGCCGCAACTTTCTGTATCCACGAGATCCCATCTTGGGGCCTGTTCCGGAGCTCCGCCGGAAGGGGAATCCACCATGGAGAGCTTCTACATCATCACCATAGCCCCTCCGATGAAGTGTGAGTAGTTTACCTCAGACCTTCGGGTCTATAGTTAGTAGCTAGATGGCTTCTTCTCTCTTTTTGGATCTCAATACAATGTTCTCCCCCTCTCGTGGAGATCTATTCTATGTAATCTTCTTTTTGCGGTGTGTTTGTTGAGACCAATGAATTGTGGGTTTATGATCAAGATTATCTATGAACAATATTTGAATCTTCTCTGAATTCTTTTATGTATGATTGGTTATCTTTGCAAGTCTCTTTGAATTATCAGTTTGGTTTGGCCTACTAGATTGGTTTTTCTTGCAATGGGAGAAGTGCTTAGCTTTGGGTTCAATCTTGCGTTGTCTTTTCCCAGTGACATAAGTGGCAGCAAGGCACGTATTGTATTGTTGCCATCGAGGATAACAAGATGGGGTTTATATCATATTGCATGAATTTATCCCTCTACATCATGTCATCTTGCTAGGCGTTACTCTGTTTTCATTAACTTAATACTCTAGATGCATGCTGGATAGCGGTCGATGAGTGGAGTAATAGTAGTAGATGCAGACAGGAGTCGGTCTACTTATCTCGGATGTGATGCCTATAAACATGATCATACCTAGATATTCTCATAACTATGCTCAATTATGTCAATTGCTCAACAGTAATTTGTTCACCCACCGTAGAATACTTATGCTCTCGAGAGAAGCCACTAGTGAAACCTATGGCCGCCGGGTCTATTCTCATCATATCAATCTTCCATCACTTTATTATTGCTTTGCTTTTACTTTTGCCTTTTATTTTACCTTGCATCTTTATATCAAAATTATTATCTATCATCTCTATCAGATCTCACTCTCGTAAGTGACCGTGAAGGGGTCGATAACCCCTAATCGCATTTGTTGCGTTGAGCTATCGTTTTGTTTAGGTACGAGGGACTCGCGCGTGGCCTCCTACTGGATTGATACCTTGGTTCTCAAAAAACTGAGGGAAATACTTACGCTACTTTGCTGCATCATCCTCTCCTCTTCGGGGAAATCCAACGCAGTGCTCAAGAGGTAGCAAGAAGAAATTTTGGCGCCGTTGCCGGGGAGTCTACACAAAAGTCAATATACCAAGTACCCATCACAATCCCTATCTCCCGCACTACATTATTTGCCATTTGCCTCTCGTTTTCCTCTCCCCTACTTCACCCTTGTCGCTTTTATTCGCCTCTCTTTTCCGCTTGCCTTTTTCTCGCTTGCTTTTTGTTTTCTCGTGTTGGATTGCTTGTTTGTCGCGATGGCTCAAGATAATACCAAATTGTGTGACTGTACCAATACCAACAATAATGATTTCCTTAGCACTCCGATTGCTCCTCTTGCCAATACTGAATCTTGTGAAATCAATACTGCTTTGTTGAATCTTGTTATGAAAGATCAATTCACCGGCCTTCCTAGTGAAGATGCCGCTACTCATCTGAATAGCTTCGTTGATTTATGTGATATGCAAAAGAAGAAAGATGTCGTTAATGATATTGTTAAGTTGAAGCTATTTCCTTTTTCGCTTAGAGATCGTGCTAAAGCTTGGTTTTCATCTTTGCCTAAAAATAGTATTGATTCTTGGAAAAGGTGCAAAGATGCTTTTATCTCTAAGTATTTCCTCCCGCTAAGATCATTTCTCTTAGAAACGATATCATGAATTTTAAGCAACTTGATCATGAACATGTTGCACAAGCTTGGGAGAGAATGAAATTAATGATACATAATTGCCCTACTCATGGTTTGAATTTGTGGATGATTATACAAAAAACATTATGCCGGCTTGAATTTTGCTTCTAGAAATCTTTTAGATTCAGCCGCCGGAGGCACTTTTATGGAAATCACTTTAGGAGATGCTACTAAACTCCTAGACAATATTAAGGTTAATTATTCTCAATGGCACATTGAAAGATCTACTAATAAAAAAGTGCATGCGATAGAAGAAATTAATGTTTTGAGTGGAAAGATGGATGAACTTATGAAATTATTTGCTACTAAGAGTGTTTCTTCTGATCCTAATGATATGCCTTTGTCTACTTTGATTGAGAATAATAATGAATCTATGGATGTGAATTTTGTTGGTAAGAGTAATTTTGTATCAACGCCAGATAGAGGGAACTTTAATCCTAGGCCTTATCCTAGTAATCCTTCTAATAATTATGGAAATTCCTACAACAACTCTTATGGAAATTTTAATAAGATGCCCTCTGAATTTGAGAATAGTGTTAAAGAATTTATGAATTCACAAAAGAATTTTAATGCTTTGATTGAAGAGAAATTGCTTAAAGTTGATGAATTGGCTAGGAACATTGATAGAATTTCTCTTGATGTTGATTCTTTAAAGCTTAGATCTATTCCTCCTAAGCATGATATCAATGAATCTCTCAAAGCCATGAGAATTTCCATTGACGAGTGCAAAGAAAGAACCGCTAGAATGCGTGCTACGAAAGATGCCTTTATTAAAGCGTGTTCTTCCAATTCCTATGAAAATCAAGATGAAGATCTAAAATTTATTGATGTGTCTCCTACTAAATCTTTGTTTTTCAATATGAATCTTGATGAAACTGAATATGATCCACCTTTACCTAGAAGGCGTTCCAAAAATTTGGAGTATTTAGATCTTGATGATGAAATTGATAAAAGTGGGATTGAAAAGAATAAAACCCTAGATGTTGCTAAACCCACTATTTTGGATTTCAAGTAATTTAATTATGAAAGTTGCTCTTTATTTGATTGTATTTGCTTGTTACAATCCGTGCTAAATTCTCCTCATGCTTATAGTCAAAATAAAGCGTTTACTAAACATATTGTTGATGCCTTGATGCAATCTTATGAAGAAAAACTTGAGTTGGAAGTTTCTATCCCTAGAAAACTCTATGATGAGTGGGAACCAACTATTAAAATTAAGATTAAGGATAATGAATTTTATGCTTTATGTGATTTGGGTGCTAGTGTTTCCACTATTCCCAAAACTTTGTGTGATTTGCTAGATTTCCGTGATTTTGATGATTGCTCTCTAAACTTGCATCTTGCGGATTCCACTATTAAGAAACCTATGGGAAGAATTAATGATGTTATTATTGTTGCAAATAGTAATTATGTTCCCGTAGATTTTATCATTCTTGATATAGATTGCAATCCTTCTTGTCCTATTATTCTTGGTAGACCTTTCCTTAGAACGATTGGTGCGATTATTGATATGAAGGAAGGGAATATTAGATTCCAATTTCCATTAAAGAAGGGCATGGAACAGTTCCCTAGGAAGAAACTAAAACTACCATATGAATCTATCATGAGAGCCACTTATGGATTGCCTACCAAAGATGGCAATACCTAGATCTATCCTTGCTTTTATGCCTAGCTAGGGGCGTTAAACCATAGCGCTTGTTGGGAGGCAACCCAATTTTATTTTAGTTTTTTTGTCTTTGTTTCTGTTTAGGAATAAATAATACATATACCTTCTGTTTATATGTGGTTTTTATCTTTTAATTAGTGTTTGTGCCAAGTTAAACCTATAGGATCTTCTTGGATGATAGTTATTTGATCTTGCTGTAATTTCCAGAAACTTTCTGTTCACGAAAACAATTGTGAAAAATCACCAAAACGTGATAAAATAGTTATTCCAATTGCTGCTGATCAATAAAAAAAATTCCTAGGTCGTCCTATTTTGGATGATTTTTTGGAGTTCCAGAAGTTTGCGTTAGTTACAGATTACTACAGACTGTTCTGTTTTTGACAGATTCTGTTTTTCGTGTGTTGTTTGCTTATTTTGATGAATCTATGGCTAGTAAAATAGTTTATAATCCATAGAGAAGTTGGAATACAGTAGGTTTAACACCAATATAAATAAATAATGATTTAATTACAGTACCTTGAAGTGGTCTTTTGTTTTCTTTCGCTAACGGAGCTCACGAGATTTCTGTTGAGTTTTGTGTTGTGAAGTTTTCAAGTTTTGGGTGAAATCTTTTGATGGATTATGGAACAAGGAGTGGCAAGAGCCTAAGCTTGGGGATGCCCATGGCACCCCTGAGATAATCCAGGGACACCAAAAAGTCAAAGCTTGGGGATGCCCTAGAAGGCATCCCCTCTTTCGTCTACTTCCATCAGTAATTTTACTTGGAGCTATATTTTTATTCACCACATGATATGTGTTTTGCTTGGAGCGTCTTGTATGATTTGAGTCTTTGATTTTTAGTTTACCAATCATCCTTGTTGTACACGCCTTTTGAGAGAGCCATACATGAATTGGAATTTGTTAGAATACTCTATGTGCTTCACTTATATCTTTTGAGCTTTATAGTTTTGCCCTATGTGCTTCACTTATATCTTTTGAGCTTTATAGTTTTTCTCTATGTGCTTCAATTATATCTTTTGAGTTTTATAGTTTTGATCTAGTTCTTCACTTAGATCTTTTAGAGCACGGTGGTGGATTTGTTTTATATAAACTATTGATCTCTCATGCTTCACTTAGATTATTTTGAGAGTCTTAAATAGCACGGTAATTTGCTTAATAATAATAATATGCTTGGTATTCAAGATTTGTAAAACTTTCTTTTGAGTGCGTTGAATACTAAGAAAAGTTTGACGCTTGATAATTGTTTTGAGATATGAAGATGGTGATATTAGAGTCATGCTAGTTGAGTAGTTGTGAATTTGAGGAATACTTGTGTTAAAGTTTGTGATTCCCGTAGCATGCACGTATGGTGAACCATTATGTGATGAAGTCGGAGCATGATTTATTTATTGATTGTATTCCTTATGAGTGGCGGTCGGGGACGAGCGATGGTCTTTTCCTACCAATCTATCCCCCTAGGACATGCGTGTAATACTTTGCTTTGATAACTTCTAAATTTTTGCAATAAGTATATGAGTTCTTTATGACTAATGTTGAGTCCATGGATTATACGCACTTTTCCTTCCTTCCACCATTGCTAGCCTCTCTAATGCCGCGAACTTTTCGCCGGTATCATACACCCACCATATACCTTCCTCAAAACAGCCACCATACCTACCCATCATGGCATTTCCGTAGCCATTCCGAGATATATTGCCATGCAACTTTCCAATTGCTCCGTTTATTATGACACGCTCCATCATTGTCATATTGCTAGCATGATCATGTAGTTGACATCGTATTTGTGGCAAAGCCACCGTTCATAATTCTTTCATACATGACTCTTGATTCATTGCATATCCCGGTACACCGCCGGAGGCATTCATATAGATTCATATTTTGTTCTAAGTATTGAGTTGTAAGAAAAATAAAAGTGTGATGATCATCATTTTTAGAGCATTGTCCCAAGTGAGGAAAGGATGATGGAGACTATGATTCCCCCATAAGTCGGGATGAGACTCCGGACGAAAAAAGAGGCCATAAAAAAAGGAAAAGGCCCAAATAAAAAATGAGAGAAAAAGAGAGAAGGGACAATGTTACTATCCTTTTACCACACTTGTGCTTCAAAGTAGCACCATGATCTTCATGATAGTGAGTCTCTCATTTTGTCACTTTCATATACTAGTGGGAATTTTACGTTATATAACTTGGCTTGTATATTCCAATGATGGGCTTCCTCAAATTGCCCTAGGTCTTCGTGATCAAGCGAGTTGGATGCACACCCACTTAGTTTCTTTTGTTGAGCTTTCATATACTTATAGCTCTAGTGCATCCGTTGCATGGCAATCCCTACTCACTCACATTGATATCTATTGATGGGCATCTCCATAGCCCGTTGATACGCCTAGTTGATGTGAGACTATCTTCCCTCTTTTGTCTTCTCCACAACCACCATTCTATTCCACATATAGTGCTATATCCATGGCTCACGCTCATGTATTGCGTGAAGATTGAAGAAGTTTTGAAAACGTTAAAGTATGAAACAATTGCTTGGCTTGTCATCGGGGTTGTGCATGATTTAAATACTTTTTGTGGTGAAGATAGAGCATAGCCAGACTATATGATTTTGTAGGGATAACTTTCTTTGGCCATGTTATTTTGAGAAGACATAATTGCTTTGTTAGTATGCTTGAAGTATTATTATTTTTATGTCAATATGAACTTTTGTCTTGAATGTTACGGATCTGAATATTCATACCACAATTAAGAAGATTAACATTGAAATTATGCCAAGTAGCACTCCGCATCAAAAATTCTTTTTTATCATTTACATACTCGAGGACGAAAGGTGAATTAAGCTTGGGATGCCCGACACGTCTCCAACGTATCTATAATTTTTGATTGCTCCATGTTATATTATCTACTGTTTTGGACTATATTGGGCTTTATTTTCCACTTTTATATTACTTTTGGGACTAACCTATTAATCGGAGGCCCAGCCCAGAATTGCTGTTTTTTTGCCTATTTCAGTGTTTCGAAGAAACGGAATATCAAACGGAGTCCAAACGGAATGAAACCTTCGGGAACATGATTTGCTCATCAGATAAGACCCAGGAGACTTGGACCCTCCATCAAGAAATCCACGAGGCGGTCACGAGGGTGGAGGGCACCCCCCTAGGGCGTGCCCCCTGCCTCGTGGGCCCCTCGAAGCTACACTGACGTACTCCTTCCTCCTACATATACCTACGTACCCCCAAATGATCAGATACGGAGCCAAAAACTTAATTCCACCGCCGCAACTTTACGTATCCACGAGATCCCATCTTGAGGCCTGTTCTGGAGCTCCGCCGGAAGGGGAATCCACCATGGAGGGCTTCTACATCATCACCATAGCCCCTCCGATGAAGTGTGAGTAGTTTACCTCAGACCTTTGGGTCCATAGTTAGTATCTAGATGGCTTCTTCTCTCTTTTTGGATCTCAATACAATGTTCTCCCCCTCTCTCATGGAGATCTATTCGATGTAATCTTCCTTTTGCGGTGTGTTTGTTGAGACCGATGAATTGTGGGTTTATGATCAAGATTATCTATGAACAATATTTGAATCTTCTCTGAATTCTTTTATGTATGATTGGTTATCTTTGCAAGTCTCTTCGAATTATCAGTTTGGTTTGGCCTACTAGATTGGTTTTTCTTGCAATGGGAGAAGTGCTTAGCTTTGGGTTCAATCTCGCGGTGTCCTTTCCCAGTGACAGAAGGGGCAGCAAGCCACGTAATGTATTGTTGCCATCGAGGATAACAAGATGGGGTTTATATCATATTGCATGAATTTATCCCTCTACATCATGTCATCTTGCTTAAGGTGTTACTCTATTTTCATTAACTTAATACTCTAGATGCATGCTGGATAGCGGTCGATGAGTGGAGTAATAGTAGTAGATGCAAAAGGTGAGTCGGTCTACTTGTCTCGGACGTGATGTCTATATACATGATCATACCTAGATATTCTCATAACTATGCTCAATTCTGTCAATTGCTCAACAGTAATTTGTTCACCCACCGTAGAATACTTATGCTCTCGAGGGAAGCCACTAGTGAAACCTATGGCCCCCGGGTCTATTCTCATCATATCAATCTTCCATCACTTTATTATTGCTTTGCTTTTACTTTTTCCTTTTATTTTACCTTGCATCTTTATATCAAAAATACCAAAAATATTATCTATCATCTCTATTAGATCTCACTCTCGTAAGTGACCGTGAAGGGATTGACAACCCCTAATCGCGTTGGTTGCGTTGAGCTATCGTTTTGTGTAGGTACGAGGGACTCGCGCGTGGCCTCCTACTGGATTGATACCTTGGTTCTCAAAAAACTGAGGGAAATACTTACGCTACTTTGCTGCATCATCTTCTCCTCTTCGGGGAAATCCAACACAGTGCTCAAGAGGTAGCAGTGCCTGCCCCCGGCTCGATGTCGTGAAGCGATCGGTCTGCATCGAAGGTGCACGGATGGCCTTCGCCCGTGTCAAAGTGCAGTGTGCGAAGATGAACGCCGTCAAGCTTGCCACCGAGGGACCGCCCGCGGGCAAAGAGCAGCGCATGCTGGAGCGGTATTTTGACGACGTCCTCGAAGGATCCCACATTGTAGAGGGCCAGTGCTCGAAAGACATTATTTTTTAGTGAATGTATCCCTGCTGTCCAAACTTTGTATTATGAAACAAGGTTGATGTATAATATGTTGCTTATTCTTGCCTCAAATTATTTTCCTCCTGTGCGGCCGTTTACGGTATCAGAGAGTTGGCCAGTCGTCGGCTTCAGCCTCCACGTAGGTAGTACGGGGGTGTTCAGAATAGCACCTGAACACACTTGACCCATCAATTTGGTCCTTGAAGGAGGTGTTAGTGCGGTGAACCAGGCAATCAGACTATGTGGCTTTATCGCTCTCACTTAGCCATCAGAGTTTGACAATGAGATTGTAGGCGCAGCTCCTGGTATTATTCGATTATCCGAACTTGGGTGATGTGGATGCCTGACCGGGTGAAGACCGGTCCCTCGTGTAATGCGGAAAAAATCTTAAGAGATTTGTAATTGGTCTCCGAATAGCTGACTAGCTCTTGCCGCACCATGACAGTCAGTTTTCGGCTTTCTCTACTGAGGTGTTTATCCGGATAAACCGGAAACACAATCGCAGTAGTTTTCCCTTTACTACCTTAGCCGAACAAGCGGAACGTAAGGCAGCAACCACAGGAGCCGGGCAACCCAACTATTGACCAAAGACATGATTCGGAGCCGATGCATATAGTTCTATATTCGTGACTCCTAATTGTACTATAAAGATGTTCTGACTAATTTTAAAGAAATGTACGTGGCCGGATAGAGCCCCTGGTGTAACATCCCAAATTTTCAATTTGGCATGTTATACATAGGTCATTCTTGCATGTCATATTTTATTGCATATTCACTTGCTATCCTCGAAATCCTAAGCAACTCAAGGACCCTCGGAGAGAGTTGGGGATTTTTTTGATTTTCATATTTGAATGTTGTCAAATAATGAAAGACGAGGATATTGGATTTTAATTATTTTCTCTCCGGAAAACTATTTCAATTTAAATAAATAAATGAGGGAGATAATATGACTTCTCCAAAATAATTGAAATAACGGAGGAAAAATGTTAAAATCATTTTTAGGATTTTATTTGATTTTATTTGGAATTTTATTTGCCCTAGAAAAATTTGCACGCTTTAAAAAAAATTGCATTTTAGGGGCCAAGAAAAGTTCCTCTAGTTCTAAATATTTTATTTAGACGGAGAAAACTTGTTTTGGAATTTTTAGATTTTTATTTATTTTTCTAGGAATTTTTCTTTTTGGAATGTTTAAAAAATGGACCCTGACCGGGCCAAAGGCCCACCCGGCCAAGCCCGCCCGCCTCACACATGGCCTTGACGGACGCCGAGGGCGAGTCCGAGCCGGACTCCACCCGGGCGCCCGCTTCCCAAGCCGAGCCGCCCCGCCCTCCTATATATATCGCCCGCCGCCACACCACCACCCGCCACCACCCGAGCCGCCGCCGAAACCCTTGAGCCGGAGCCCGAGCCGCGCCCGCCCGAGCCGAGCCGCCGCCACCTCGCCGAGCCGCCGCCGCCTCTCGCCGACCCGCCCGCCCGAAACTGAGCCCGCCCGCCCAGACGCGCCTCGGAGGTACCGACCCCGCCGGTTTTTAGAAAACCCTTCGGTTTTTTATAAAACCCTAGATCGTTTTTTATATATAGATCGGTTTATTTCGTTGGTTTATTTACTTAGCGAACGTCTGTTCATCCGTTCGTTCTAACGAACGCGTTCACTGTTTAGTTTCTGTTAACGAACGTCCGTTCGTTTAGCAGTTCGTCGCTTTTCTTTTATCAGATTTATTCCGCGATTATTCTGATCGCGATTTCTGATCCGATTTTCAAACCTGATTATCTTTTCGCTCGTTTATCGGAATCAGGCGATTCAAGCGCCTGGAGTTTCATCTCGAAACCCTCTTTCCGAATAATCAACTCAACCAAGTTTTTATCTTTGTAAAATTTGACTCTAGTTCAGATTAGTAAACGGACCATGTTTTTCTCGCCGTTTGAGTTTCGTTGTTCCGTTTGGTTGGATTCTTTTTGCAAACCGGAGTTCTTAAGTTGAACTCTCCGGTCAATCTCTTTCAAGTTGAAGTTTCGTTGTGCATCTTTGTTGTTGCTTATGTATGTATTGTTTGCTTGCGATAGAATTCCCGGAGTGCGAAGCGTGTTACTACGAGTCTCTAGGATTCACGGATCGTCAGCAAGGCAAGTAACATTTGATCATATCTTTTCATACCCAGTTTTTATGCATTAGCTCAACCTCAAACATTGCATGATTAGGATGTCATTAAATTGTGGGTTGGGAAGTAGATGATGAGGTAGGAACCTATTGCCCTGTTACTTTCAAACCCTTGGGAGTACTTCTACGTTATGCTTATATTGCCATGCCATGCTCGTAGACGTGGTTTGGGTTTGAGAGATATTCACGACAGATGTGAGGTTGTTAAATAATGGTTTACTTTAAGGTGGAAACTTAAATACACATCTGGGTGGATTGAGGCACCTGGGGAACCCAGGTGTTGTCTGCTTTTTGAAATCCGGGTACACGTGCGATCTTCCTATGGACCGCCACCCAGGCTCAAAGGGAACTGAGATTATTCATGCTAGAAACTTCCGTGTGCAGCCACAAGCTATTATGGGCTCTAGCATAGTTGAGTAAGTTACGTGAAGCTCTCGAAGAGGTAGATCAGCTGGTAGTGGGTTTTATAGGTTTGGTATGGTCTATCCAGGAGTAGAGAGTTAATGTTTACGAAAGATCGTGTCTCGGTCATCCATTTCTCAAACACCATGTAGTGCGAGAAATCAACGGAGGCGATCGAGTCTTGTGGGGAAAAGTGCTAAACCTCTGCAGAGTGTACAATCTAATCATGGTTAGCCGTGTCCCCGTTTATGGACAATTCTGAGTATCTAGTACTTGAGTATTCACATGTATCTCAACACTCTAAATTAATATTGTTGGGTTGTTAATCACTTTAATTGGGATCATTGAGTTGGGGTTATACCTTCTCAATGATGTTTCAACCACCATGATAGTTAAAGTAAAATTTATTCCTTTGATGTAGGGAAAAATTGGCTTTTCGCAAAACTGTAAACATAGAGCTTTCCACCAGCCATATATGCATGTAGTATAGCTTATTCTTTCATTACTCTAGGTGTTACATTGCCAGCATATTCCATGTGCTGACCCGTTCTCGGGCTGCAACGTATTATGTTGCAGACTTTTCAGACGAGGAGTAAGGATTGTAGGTCGTTGTCGTGCAGCTCAGTTATGCCGTTGGAGTTGATGGACTCACTTTATCTTCCAAGTCTTCCGCTGTTATCACATTAGATGGCCTTCACCATATTATTGTAATAAGTTCTCTTTTGAGACATTCGATGTAATAAGTGTGTGATTGCTACTCTGTTATAAATCCTTGATCAATGTGTGTCGGCATTACCGATCCGTGGATGACATGTACACGTAGACTTGATCATCTCGAGGTCGGTCGCTACAAGATGGTATCGAGCACACGCTGAGTGTAGGACACGACCACTAAGATAAACCATAGGTCACTCCTCTCTACTCATCTCTGACTCCTCTCCATTTTTCCACTCTTTAGGATGACGGAGATGAAGTACAAGTTTGCCCAACCGGATGAAGACACACCTTTCGGACGCCACTTGAAGGAAGTCACTAGGTACCTGAATATTGGAATACCAAGCTTCACCGGACGCATAACGCCACCTTACCGTAAGAAGAATCTTTGGAAGATTCAAGCCTTAGTTCCGGAAGGACGCGTTTGCACCAAGCACGGAGCCCATAGTATGTGTTTTCAATGCACCAACATGGAGTTTGGGAAAGAGTATGGCAGCTCACATTACCATGGGACGCATTGGAGAAGTCTACAACAAGGAGCTTAAAGACACCATATACCAAATATGTGGGCGCCGAGACGAGCACTGGGAAGTAATTAGTACCAAGAAGGATAGATCCATTGTAGCTTACATCCAGGAGCTAAACCAGCACATTCGACGTCATGAGAATCAGATGTGCGCAGACATGCTGGATTTGAAGAAGGCGAAAACTAAGATCATCGAATTGGAGGAAGAACTCAAGTCTACACATGATGGATATGAGGAAGAAATCAAGATACTCTTTGGAGAAGAACGACGACCTAGTCAAGAAGATTGGAGTCTTCATGGGAGGACCAGACCCAAGGAAGAGGAGCAAGAAGAGGAAGAAGACCCGCTTGTCCGGACAACTACATCATCATTGGCGACACCGATTCATATCCAAGTGATGATGACTATGAAGGCTTAAGTGGAGCGTACATCATGGAGTCTTCCACCGATCAGAATTTCTAGATGACCACCATATTATAGTAGTATTTTCCCCATGTAACTAGTAGTAGTTGAGCACTTATGCGATAGTCCTAGACCATTTTGTATGCCCTTGCTTGCTTGATTGAATGAATGTGTGTTTGCCTCATGTGCATATGGGTAGTGTTTTCTCACTAGACCTCTTTCTATTTCTAATCTCTCCCCTCTAAACTCTCAGATGCCTCCGAGACGTGACCCGGTTTTGTTTTCCCATGGAGCTCACTCAGTTGATCCAACAATGAGAATGCCTTGATGCAATTGCTAGTTCGTAACTGTGGCAATGCCAACAACAACAACAACAACCCGCCGCCGGTGGACAACCTAGCCCGTTTTCTAAGGTTACAACCGCCGGTGTTTTCCAAAGAGCACCAAGCCAATAGTTGCAGATGACCGTTACGTCGTATTGGGAGGGAGTTAACCACCGCGAGGTGCACGGATCTTGAAAGAGTGCGCTTTGCCGCACATCAATTGGATGGACCAGCAGCCGCATGGTGGGAGAATTACACGGCTACTTTTCCTATAGCCAATGTCACTTGGGACCAGTTCAACAAGCTTTCCATACGGCCCATGTTTCAACTGGAGCCATGCAGATAAAGAAGCGTGAGTTCCGCAACTTGCGCCAGGGGAATCATACTGTGGTTCAGTACGTGGATGAGTTTAGCAAGTTATCACGCTATGCCCCTGATGATGTGGCCACGGATGCCGCGAAGCAAGAGAGGTTTATGGAAGGACTGAATGATGAGATGAGTATGCAGCTGATGGTGGCAACTTTCAACAACTACCAGGAGTTGGTAGATAAGGCCCTAATGATTGAAGGAAAGCAGCAGCAAATTGAGAGTCGTAAGAGGAAGTATGGACAAGGGAAGTATAACTCAGGAGCTCACCAGAAACCTCACTTAACCCCGAACTCGGGAGGACTAGTTCATAACCTAGGAGGAGCCAAGTGAATACCCTCACGGGAGTTGTACAAGAAGAAGTACATGTAGTGAAGGATTATCCAGATGTTTTTCCGGAAGAGTTACCAGGCATGCCACCGGATCGAGACATCGAGTTTCGGATAGAACTAATACAGTGCAGGGCCAATCTCAAAGAGACCCTATCGGATGCCCGCAAATGATCTAGAGGAAATTAAGAAACAGATCAAGGAGCTATTGGAGAAAGGTTACATTCGTAGAAGTTCATCACCTTGGGGAGCTCCAGTACTTTGGTGGAGAAGAAGGATAAATCCCTAAGGATGGTTGTTGATTACCGAGCTCTGAATGAAGTAACGATAGAGAACAAGTATCCCTTACCGATGATAAATGATCTGTTTGATCAGTTGCAAGGAGCTAAGGTGTTTTCTAAAATTGATCTACGATCGGGATACCATCAATTGAAGATCCGAGAGAAGGATATACCAAATACAGCATTCACCACACGATATAGATTATATGAGTATACGGTCATGTCGTTTGGACTGACTAACGCCCCTGCCTATTTCATGAGTATGATGAACAAAGTGTTCATGGAGTATTTGGACAAGTTTGTTGTGGTGTTTATCGATGATATTATGGTTTACTCGAAGAACGAAGAGGAGCACGCAGAACACCTACGTTTTGTTCTTGAGAAACTCAGGGAACACCAGTTATATGCCAAATTCAGCAAGTGCGAGTTTTGGTTAAAGGAAGTTGGATTTCTTGGGCATGTTATATCAGGAGAAGGTATAGCAGTAAACCCCAGTAAAATTCAGTCGATCCATCGAATGGTTGGCACCCACTTGATCGGCGAGATTCGCAGCTTTCCTTGACCGGCAGGATATTATCGGAGATTCATTGAGAATTTTTCCAAGATTGCTAAACCAATGACAGAATTGCTAAAGACGGATACCAAGTTCAAATGGACAGAGGATTGTGAGACAAGCTTCCAAGAGTTGAAGAAACGGTTGACTACAGCCACAGTGCTGACATTGCCCGATATACATAAGGAGTTTCAAGTATATTGTGATGCCTCTCGCTTGGGAATTGGATGTGTTCTTATGCAGGAAGGAAAAGTTGTTTCGTATGCCTCACGACAACTGAAGCCACATGAGTTGAACTATGCCACGCATGATTTGGAGTTAGTAGCCGTAGTACATGCGTTAAAGACCTGGAGACATTATCTCATGGGAAACCGTTGTGATGTGTACACGGATCATAAGAGTTTAAAGTACATTTTCACACAGAAGGAGTTAAACCTCAGACAGAGGAGATGGCTGGAACTTATAAAAGATTACGACATGAAGCTACACTATCATCCAGGAAAAGCCAACGTCGTAGCAGACGCTTTGAGTCGGAAGAGTTATGCCAATATCCTTGAAGGTAGAGGACTGCCAAAGGAGTTAGCAGAGGATGTTATGGAACTTAATTTGGAGATTGTTCCAAGAGGTTTTCTTGCAACAATGGAGGTTCATCGACCTTGTTAGACAAGATTCGAGACGCTCAAAAGGAGGATAAAGAGATTGCTGAGATAAAGGAAAAGATGGGCAAAGGAAAAGCCAAAGGTTTTCGCGAGGATGAGCACGATACCTTGTGGTTTGAGGATCGGATTTATGTGCCCAACAATTCGTAGATCAGGAAGTTAATACTTCAAGAGGCCCATGACTCACCATACTCGATTCACCCCGGAAACACCAAGATGTACTTGGACTTGAAGGAATGTTTCTGGTGCACTGGTATGAAGAAGGATATTGCCGAGTATGTAGCCGTATGTGATGTATGTCAGAGAGTGAAGGCAGAGCATCAAAAGCCAGCAGGACTGTTGCAGCCTATGCCAATACCCGAATGGAAGTGGGACAAACTTGGCATGGATTTTATCACCGGATTACCCGAACCAAAGCAGGATATGATTCAATATGGGTAGTAGTGGATCGGTTGACCAAAGTAGCTCACTTTATCCCAGTGAAAACAACTTATACACGTGCAAAGTTGGCCAAGATATATATGACCAGGATCGTATGTTTGCATGGAGTTCCGAGGAGTATCGTATCAGACAGAGGAACACCGTTTACTTCAAAGTTTTGGCATCAACTACACCAGACTTTGGGTACTAGATTGGAGTTTAGTACCGCGTTCCACCCACAGACGGATGGACAGACAGAGAGAGTCAATCAGATTTTGGAGGACATGTTGAGAGCACATGCGCTAGATTATGGATCTAGTTGGGATGATAATTTGTCAGACGCAGAGTTCTCATACAACAACAGCTACCAGGCCAGTTTGAAGATGGCACCGTTCGAAGCTCTGTATGGACGCAGATGTAGAATACCATTGATGTGGGATGAGGTTGGAGACCGTCAGTTGTTTGGACCAGACTTGATGAAGGAACCAGAGGAGAAGGTTAAACTAATCAGAGACAGATTAAAAATTGCTCAGTCCAGACAGAAGAGTTACGCGGATTCAAAACGCAAGGAAATAACCTATGAAGTAGGAGACAGAGCCTATCTACGAGTATCACCCCTGAGGGGAGTGAAACGTTTTGGAGTAAAGGGAAAGTTAGCCCCAAGATTTGTAGGACCGTATCGTGTTTTGGAACGAATGGGAGAAGTTGCCTACAAACTGGAGTTACCCGAAGGATCGTCGGGGAGTTCACGATGTGTTTCACGTGTCACAACTGAAGAAGTGCCACGCTGAGATGGCCGACATACCATTAAAGGATACAGTGCCCCTAGAGGCGATACAATTGGATAATAATTTGACTTATGAGGAGAAATCAGTAAAGATTTTGGAGTTTGATAGCCGAGTCACTCGCAACAAGGTGATCAAGTTTTGCAAAGTTCAGTGGAGCCACCACACCGAGGAGGAAGCCACCTGGGAGCGAGAAGACGATATTCGCAAGGACCATTCGCACCTATTTTCTAGCCAACCCGAATCTCGAGGCGAGATTCATCTTAAGGGGGGTAGGTTTGTAACATCCCAAATTTTCAATTTGGCATGTTATACATAGGTCATTCTTGCATGTCATATTTTATTGCATATTCACTTGCTATCCTCGAAATCCTAAGCAACTCAAGGACCCTCGGAGAGAGTTGGGGATTTTTTTGATTTTCATATTTGAATGTTGTCAAATAATGAAAGACGAGGATATTGGATTTTAATTATTTTCTCTCCGGAAAACTATTTCAATTTAAATAAATAAATGATGGGAGATAATATGACTTCTCCAAAATAATTGAAATAACGGAGGAAAAATGTTAAAATCATTTTTGGGATTTTATTTGGAATTTTATTTGCCCTAGAAAAATTTGCACGCTTTAAAAAAATTGCATTTTAGGGTCCAAGAAAAGTTCCTCTAGTTCTAAATATTTTATTTAGACGGACAAAACTTGTTTTGGAAATTTTAGATTTTTATTTATTTTTCTAGGAATTTTTCTTTCGGCGGAATGTTTAAAAAGGATTCATACCGACCGGGCCAAAGGCCCCGAGCCAGCCAGCTTCAAGGCCCGCCGCCTCCCATGTGCGCGGCACGGACGCCGAGGGCGAGTCCGAGCCGGACTCCACCCCGGGCGCCCCCTTCCCCAAGCCGGAGCCGCCCGCCTCCTATATATACCCGCCCGCCGCCACCACCACCCGCCACCACCCGAGCCGAAACCCGCCGGAGCCCGAGCCTCCCCGCCGCCCGCGCCCTCGAGCCGCCCGCCACCCCTCGAGCCGCCGCCACCTCGCCGAGCCGCCGCCGCCTCTCATGACCCCGCCCGCTCAAACGGAGCCGCCCGCCACGACGCGCCTGCCGGAGGCAAACCCGCCGCCAGTTTGTTTTAGAAAACCCTTCGGGTTTTTTTTATAAAACCCTAGATCGTTTTTTATATATAGATCGGTTTATTTCGTCGGTTTATTTACTTAGCGAACGTCCGTTCGTCCGTTCGTTCTAACAAACGCGTTCACCGTTTAGTTTACAATAACTAACGTTCGTTTGTTTAGCAGTTCGTCGCTTTTCTTTTATCAGATTTATTCCGCGATTATTCTGATCGCGATTTCTGATCCGATTTTCAAACCTGTTTATCTTTTTGTTCGTTTATCGGAATCAGGCGATTCAAGCGCCTGGAGTTTCATCTCGAAACCCTCTTTCCGAATAATCAACTCAACCAAGTTTTTATCTTTGTAAAATTTGACTCTAGTTCAGATTAGTAAACGGACCATGTTTTTCTCGCCCGTTTGAGTTTCGTTGTTCCGTTTGGTTGGATTCTTTTTGCAAACCGGAGTTCTTAAGTTGAACTCTCCGGTCAATCTCTTTCAAGTTGAAGTTTCATTGTGCATCTTTGTTGTTGCTTATGTATGTATTGTTTGCTTGCGATAGAATTCCCGGAGGGCGAAGCGTGTTACTACGAGTCTCTAGGATTCACGGATCGTCAGCAAGGCAAGTAACATTTGATCATATCTTTTCATACCCAGTTTTCATGCATTAGCTCAACCCTCAAACATTGCATGATTAGGATGTCATTAAATTGTGGGTTGGGAAGTAGATGATGAGGTAGGAACCTATTGCCCTGTTACTTTCAAACCCTTGGGAGTACTTCTACGTTATGCTTATATTGCCATGCCATGCTCGTAGACGTGGTTTGGGTTTGAGAGATATTCATGACAGATGTGAGGTTGTTAAATAATGGTTTACTTTAAGGTGGTAACTTAAATACACATCTGGGTGGATTGAGGCATCTGGGGAACCCAGTGTTGTCTGTTTTTTTGGAAATCCCGGGGTACCCGTGTGATCTTCCTATGGACCGCCACCCAGGCTCAAAGGGAACTGAGATTATTCATGCTAGAAACTTCCGTGTGCAGCCACAAGCTATTATGGGCTCTAGCATAGTTGAGTAAGTTACGTGAAGCTCTCGAAGAGGTAGATCAGTAGGTAGTGGGTTTTATAGGTTTGGTATGATCTATCCGGAGTAGAGAGTTAATGTTGCTGAAAGACTGTGTCTCGGTCATCCGTTTCTCAAACACCATGTAGTGCGAGAAATCAACGGAGGCGATCAAGTCCTGTGGGGAAAAGTGCGCAAACCTCTGCAGAGTGTACAATCTAATCATGGTTAGCGGTGTCCCCGGTTATGGACAATTCTGAGTATCTAGTACTTGAGTATTCACATGTATCTCAACACTCTAAATTAATATTATTGGGTTGTTAATCACTTTAATTGGGATCATTGAGTTGGGGTTATACCTTCTCAATGATGTTTCAACCACCATGATAGTTAAAGTAAAATTTATTCCTTTGATGTAGGAAAAAATTGGCTTTTCGCAAAACTGTAAACATAGAGCTTTCCACCAGCCATATATGCATGTAGTATAGCTTATTCTTTCATTACTCTATGTGTTACATTGCGGCATATTCCATGTAGTGACCCGTTCTCGGCTGCAACGTATTATGTTGCAGACTTTTCGAACGAGGAGTAAGGATTGTAGGTCGTTGCCGTGCAGCTCGCTTATGCCGTTGGAGTTGATGGACTCACTTTATCTTCCAAGCCTTCCATTGTTATCACATTAGATGGCCTTCACCATATTATTGTAATAAGTTCTCTTCGAGACATTCGATGTAATAAGTGTGTGATTGCTACTCTGTTATAAATCCTTCGAGTACTGTGTGTGTCAGCATTACCGATCCAGGGATGACACAGAAGCACATAGACTTGACCATCTGAGGTCGGGTCGCTACACCTGGCGATTTAAGTCGTACCGAGGTGTACATGGCAATCAGATGAAGAAAAGGGAATACAGGTTAAGAAATAAGCCAGTACCGAATAGGTTGGGCGAGAAACTGTATCCATTATAGTCTGATTGATACGTCAAAACATATTTTTACAAATAATGCGATAAGTGTCGAGGCTATTTTACATGCCGAGCACAAGGGAAAGCTGTGTGCGGGTCCTAAAGAAGGAAGCAGTGATCTTTAAAGATCCTTTAGATACTCTGCCACATGTCTACACTGCTTTTCTCCTTAGCGTATTGTCCTTCGAAAGGATTCAGCGATCGGGTTTTCATCAGGGGCTTAGAAAAAGGGCCCTTGGTACCGTCGAAAGGTGATGTGGGTTGTAAGGAACCTGGAAAAATAAAAATAGGAAAAAAGAAATATGAGGGTGCCGATAGGGTCGAGCCGTTATCTGGACTTTATCTTTACTATGCCTCCATCTTTGCCCATGGTTTCTTCAGCGTGCAGTGATGTACGCGTGGTACATGTGCTGCAATTTGGTTGGGGCTGAGACGGAGGCCGAATTGCTAGTCGAGCTCCTGACGAGCTGGACTGTCGTGCTGCGGGGTAGTCCGGACTCGTTTGATAGTGTCTAGGGCCTTGACTGTCGATGCATTTTTTGGCATGATAAGGCCGCTCTGTACTTCTGCTGCCAGGGCCGTGGTGTGCTCCTCAGTGTGGAGGGAGCGTTCTTTGTTTCCATTGACTATTATAACACCGTGGGGTCCGGGCATCTTGAGTTTGAGATAGGCATAATGTGGGACCGCGTTGAAGCGAGCGAACGCGGTTCGTCCGAGCAGCGCGTGGTAGCCACTGCGGAAAGGGGCGATGTCGAAGATCAAGTCTTCGCTCTGGAAGTTGTCCGGCGAACCGAAGACAACCTACAGTGTGATTGAGCCTGTGCAGCGGGCGTCTACACCATGTATTACTCCCTTAAAAGTGGTTTTTGTGGGCTTGATTCTTGAAGGATCAATACCCATTTTGCGGATTGTGTCCTGATAGAGCAGGTTAAGGCTACTGCCGCCGTCCATGAGGACCCGCGTGTGGTGGAATCCATCAATAATTGGGTCGAGGACTAGTGTGGCCGAGCCTCCGTGATGGATACTGGTCGGATGGTCTTTGCAATCGGAAGTGATTGGGCAGGATGACCATGGGTTGAATTTTGGGACGACTGGTTCGATCGCGTAGACGTCCCTTAACGCGCGTTTGTGCTCCCGCTTGGGGATGTGAGTAACGTATATCATATTCACCATTTTGACCTCGGGGGGAAATTTCTTCTGTCCCCCTGTGTTTGGTGGGCGAGGCTCCTCATCGTCATCCTTGCTGGGCGACCCTTTTTTCTTGTCTTCGGCATTTAACTTGCCGGCCTGTTTGAAGACCCAACAGCTTCTATTGGTATGGTTGGCAGGCTTGTCATGAGTGCCGTGTGATGACCCACAAGTATAGGGGATCTATCGTAGTCCTTTCGATAAGTATGACTGTCGAACCCAACGAGGAGCAGAAGGAAATGACAAGCGGTTTTCAGCAAGGTATTCTCTGCAAGCACTGAAATTATAGATAACAGATAGTTTTGTGATAAGGTAATTTGTAACGGGTAGCAAGTAACAAGTGTAAATAAAGTGCAGCAAGATGGCCCAATCCTTTTTGTAGCAAAGGATAAGCCTGGACAAACTCTTATATAGAGAAAAGCGCTCCCGAGGACACATGAGAATTATCGTCAAGCTAGTTTTCATCACGTTCATATGATTCGCGTTTTTTTTTACTGTGAACGACAGTGGGAGAGGCTCCCACTGACCTTTGTATATTAACTTACCAACAGATGTTACATATTTACATGCGGGGTTTTTGTGGGGCTCCCCTCAACCCACCATAAACAGGAAGAAGATGTCCTCCTGTCTACAAGTTATGAATATAAGAAACTAAGAAGGGACGAAGTTCTTCTTTACAGTTATGAACGAGGAGGCCCAAGAGGTGCTTGAATCTATCAAGCCATGAATTAAAGGAGTGTGGCACTCCTCTGAAGAACTCATTGTTTCTCTCCTTCCATATGCTCCAAGCGGCCAACAAAAAGGTGTCCATGAACAGTGGCTGCCGCCATTGGGTTTTACCATTATGCAGAAGGGAGATTCTATTTCCATCATCCGGCCATCTCAGGCCAACCTTGTCCCAACATCGTTGGCTAAAGGGGCAGAAGAAGAAAAGATGTTCCACTGTTTCCTCTGGAGGATTCTGGCAAAGCATACATGCATAATTATTGTCCACCACAGCATAGTGCCTACGTTTCAACATGTTTCGCGTGTTCAGGCGGTCAACTAGCAGCAGCCAGCCAAACATCTTGAATTTGATGGGGCTCTTGGCCTTCCAAAGCCAGAGGAAAGCATCATCGGCTATTGTCTCCCTGAAGCAGTGGTTGTAGTAATTTTTTGCCGAGAATTTTCCATTGAGGGTACTGTCCCAAGTATCTGCAGTCCCCCTCTCTAGAAAGATGTGCATCGAGCCCCTCTGGATTTCCCTCACTTCCTCTCGGGCTTGTACGGAGAGCGGCAGGTGGAAAAGCATGGCAGGGTCAGTTGCTTGCAAAGCTTCGCCGACAGACACGTCCTCATTTGTGGCAAATGAGAAGGCTCTGGGATAGATCTCTGAGAGTTGCGTTTCCTGGTCCTGCGGAAACCACACGTCCTTCCAGAACAGAACTGAAGTCCCATCACCAACTATAACCTTGGAGATTCCTCGAAAGACATGACTGAGCTGCAAGATATCTCGCCACCAGAAGGACCCGACCGGGTCAACTGCATGTGGTACCGTGTTTATATAGTATGTATCCCAGATGAGAGTCACCCACGGTAAATCCAGACAGTTGTAGAACTTATAGAGGTGTTTGAGGAGTAGTGCCACATTTTGAGTTTTGATGTCAATGACCCCAAGACCACCTTTGCGTTTTGGCCTACAAACCAACTCCCAAGCGGCCAAAGAATTATTTTTGACACCTGCCTTAGTGTTTTTGGCCCACAAGCAATACCTACGCAGTTTGTTAATGTGTTCGATCACCTTTGGATGTAATTTCAGTGTGCACATAGCATAGATCAACATGGATGTGATGGTGGAGTTAACCAACGTGAGCTTGGCGCCAGCTGAGAGCAAGGATAATGCAGTGGATAGCTTCCGTTCAATCCCACACACCATCGGCATCAGCTCAAGCAGTGTTGGTTTTGTCGTTCCCATGGGAAGACCCAGATAGGTAAAAGGAAGTGATCCAACATTGCAGCCAAAGATTTGGGCCAAGATCGAAGTCTGTTGTGGGTCAAGATTGATTGGGATCAACGTTGACTTGTGGAAATTTATTTTCAGACCAACAGATTCAGCCTAGGCTACCAGAATGGACTTCATGCAAGTGGCTTGAACTGGGCAAGCAGGCATGACCAAGATCGTGTCATCGGCGTCTTGAATCCTTTGGATAATCACCCCTCCTATTGCATGGGAAAGGTAGATCAATTAAGCCTTGACAGTAAGCATCATTGATCACCGCTTGAAGAAGGTCGGCTTCCAAGACAAAAATGAGCGGCGATAAAGGGTCACCCTGTCTCACACCACATTTACACAGAAATTTCCGGCCAGGGACTCCATTTAGGAGAACCGAAGAAATCCCGGAAGAAAAAATAGACTTCGTCCAGCCAAACCATCTGTCGTCAAAACCCATGTGCTTCATAATCTGCAGCATCGGTTCATGTTCTATTGTGTCAAATGCTTTGGCAAAATCAAGCTTGAGCAACACAATTTCTCTCGATGATGCTTGGCATTGGTGCATGTACTCAAATGACCAGGCCAAGCAGTCTTGGATGGTGCGCCCCTTGAGGAATCCATACTGATTCCTATGGATGATTTTAAGAATGACTTTCTGCAGACGGTTGGCGAGAATTTTCGTGATGATTTTCAGACAGCAGTTGAGGAGTGTTATGGGTCTGAAATCATTAGCAGTTACAGGGGATGGAACTTTCGGAATGAGAGTGATATAACCTTCACTGATACTGGTTATGTCTAGGTTACCTTCATGGAAGTCGCTACACATTTTGTAGATATCCTCCTTGATAATGTGCCAGCAACTTTTGAGAAAGCAACCATTGAAACCATCGGGACCGGGAGCCCTATCACTAGGCATCTCTTTGATCACAGCATCAATTTCATTGGTAGAAAAGGGTTTCGAAAGCACCTCCAAACCTTCCACCTTTTTTATGATACGGTCAAGATCAAAATGCATATTTGTGGGTTTAGAGGTCCCCAAGCGTTCTTTGTAAGTCTTGAACAACAGACCTTCTTTGCATGTATGGTCAGAGACTACAACGTCTCAAATCACACTGGCCGCAATTGAGTTATGTCCGAACCTCTCAAGAGCAAGAGATTGGAAGAGCTTAGTATTCTCATCTCGCAAATCGAAAATATCCGACAAAGGCATCTTTTCCTCCAATATTCATTTTGATACTTGAGAAGACAATTAAGGTGTCCTTCGATTATCGTCTGAAGTTTGCTTCCTGAACGAACAACCCCCTCTTGTCCTCAAGAGCGTCAAGATTGGCTAGGGCTCCGTTGCTGTTTTGGATCATAATCCTCAGGTTAGAAATGCCTCTGCTCCAACGTTTGAGGTCGTAACGAAGCGTTTTGAGCTTCTTACAGATGATTGTTGCAGAGTTGGAGTCATAACAAGGTTTACTCCAAGATGTGGCCACAACTTCAGAAAAACCAGAGTGATTGACCCAGAAGTTTTCAAACCGGAAGAGGGTCAGTTTTTGGAATTTTGGACTCGATTGAGAGCACGCATGGAATATGGCCAGAGACCGGTTTTCCCAAAGGCAGAACCATTGTGTTAGGAAAAGAGGTAGTCCAATTTGAAGAAGAAAAGAACCAGTCAAGTTGCTCAAGGAGAGGGTCATCTTGCATATTGCTCCACGTGAAAGCTCTACCCTTAACTGGGATTTCCATTAAGGATTGTGCATGTATAAGCTCATTGAATAAAAACATATCTGAAGCATCTCCACCTGGTTTATTTCTGTTGTCAGTGGATCGTATGAAGTTGAAGTCACCCAAAATTAACCAGTTTTCATCATCTGGTATATTAAGATCGAATAGCCAAGAGGTAAAATCCGCCTTCTCGACCGAACAAGGGCCGTAGACATTCACCAGGTTCCATGATTCATCCGATTGGGTGGCCACAAAAGAAACACCCACCGCAAAAGATTCCACATGCCATGGTGTCCCAACAAAAACAGAGCTATTCCAGATAGTAATAATACCACCAGATGCTCCAATCGAAGGCGCGAAAACAAATTTATCAAATCGCTTGGGGCAGAAAGATTTAATAAACGCTAGATCAAAAGATTCCCGCTTGGTTTCCTGAATACATAAAACAGAGCAACCACTAGAGTCGATAGCATTTCTGAGAGCCAAAAGTTTGCTTTCAGAGTTAATCCCTCTCTGATGTTCGACGACAGAATGTTCCACGATTTATTCATGATCAGAAATAAGATCAGACAGCCTCGTCAGGGGCTATCTGCTAGGTAGCCAGCAGTTTGTCTTCAGAGACGTCCTCAGGAGCAATGCCGCATCGATAGCCCACCTGCTGGAGCTCTTGAATGGATGTTGGTGGAGGATTTAGCGCGACTGGAGCAGCAGCCGTGGAGACAGTATTGACGGATGGGATGACCCTGGCCTTCACCCACGAGCGACTGTGTTTGACATCAAAGACATTGTGGACCTTGAAGCCATCGTACTTGTTCGAGCGAGTACTCCTCCGGACTGCAGTGGTTTCAAGAGGAACCTTGACAGTATGTGGAGCTGCAACATTAAACGAGGAAGAGGACGCCAACAGTTGAAGAGCATTACCAGGAGGTGGGGCAACCAGGTCTGCCTGAAATATACTGTCAAGTTGCGCAGAAGAAGCAGAGGCCAAAGTATTAGCCCTCACAGGAGCCACAATAGTTATAACATCTGAAGGTGCAGATAAGTGCAGAGATCCAATGCAAACACCCAATTGAAAGCGATCACTGAAAATGCTGGACATGTAGTCGGGTTCAGGCTTGAGATTCTGCAGTAAAAGTGAGTAAGCTATTTCCAGGTGTTGCTGAATGAAATTGAATGGATTGACAGGAAACATCACATCCCCAACTGGACCATTAGTGATTGTCCGTGTGTAAATGCGTTTCAGCATAGAGCCCATCCAGAGCAGCAGCTCATGGTCCATAGCAATGGTGACATGGAGAGAAACACCCCCAACACGAGCAAAAGCTTCTCTAGCAACCAGATTCCCATTGATAAATCCATCAGCCAGACTTTCTACTGCAGCAACTTCATCTTCAGAGGCCCAAGCATCAGATAGGTTGTCATGCACATTGATCTCAGGGTCCACTCCATCCATCAGGGAGGGGCCATCATATTGAAAGAAGGACCTGAAGCTGAAACCTGTGTATGGTGGAGGGACCACAGGCCAAATCCTCCACCCATTTTCCTGAAGTTGCTCTGGAGCAGGGGCAGGGTTGTTCCAGGCCTCCTCATTATGAACCTGTTGGGCAGCCAGATCATCAAGGTGAGCCTGTTGCATGAGAGTATAGAAAGGAAGCTGGTATGGATGTGGCGAAGCATTCAGCAACGGTGGTGGCTCCTTAGTGCCCCTCAAGCCTGGAATGGTACTGCGACCATTGAGAACATACACAGGTACAGACCATGAACGACCTAACCCTGGCAGCAAACCGACCCTGGTAACAAGCAAACTATGTGGCACCTCGGCAACATCCTTAATGTGGCATTTAACAAGCACTCTGGCCTTGTTCTGATCGGGTCTTGGCCACACCAGAAGTTTACCAAAGTTGGATATGGCTTTATGCACATAATGCTCAGTCTGATAATCCATAGGGAAGGCAAGCAGCATAATCCAAACCTCATACTCAAACGCAGGCATGCGCATGTTTGGTCCTTCATCATGTGGCACCAAAGAAAAGTAAGAGTCATCTGTCAGGGCATGAGGACCTTCCCTAATTGCATTATCCCTACTTTCCATGTCGGAGAAAACTACACAACCAATGCCCAGCGGATAAATAAAATCATCTAGCAACTCATAATCAAGATCGACAGTGATGATTCGGCAGACCTCAGCTAGCCAATATTCCTTCAGATGATCAGGTACTGGGGGCTCAATGGTGACGCTGGCATACCTATCATGGTTGCGCGGAGGATCGTCGACCACCATAATCTGGCACTGGATGCGATGAGCAAGACCTCGGTCGAAAGATGATCCCTCAGGAGCGAAAGCGAAGGGGCGCACCGCAAAGTTCGCCATGGTCGCAGTTTGGGAGGAGCTGCAGATTGGAAGTGGAGCGGCCGGCGAGGAGGGGCGAACTGTGGTAATGTGCGGAAGCAGGGGCGGCAGGGTTGGCAGGCTCGAGGAAGGAGGCTCAACACCCGATTGGGGTTTTTGGCAGGCGGACTTGACTACACCTGCATAAGGGAGGCGTATCGTCGAGCAATGGGAGGGAGCCACGTCCGAAGCATGCGGGATTCTGTGCTTCCGAACCCAAACAGAATGTGCTTTCGTATCCCGTATTCTGCGTGTTGCATGAACCAACAGAGGATTATCTACCACAGAAGATCCGGTCACACTGTTGGGTAAGATCTCATTAGATTTGGACGCGTAGATTGTGGTCGGTGCCCAGCATAGCTTGGGTAGTTTATGGCACATAGCGGGCTTGCGGGCCCTATGACCAATATGTTGACAAAAGCCGCATATGCTAAGTCCCGGGCATTTCACAGACCGGTGGCCCGAGGCCAGACATGCAGAGCAAATAACCGTGGTAGACGGGCACAAAGTGCATGGCTCATGACGTGAAGAGACAGGCAGTACCATATCAACTCTAGGTGCTGAACAACAACAATTCCCTGTGAAATCTCCACATCACTGGCAGAAAACACCCATGCACAATGATTCCAAATGGCCAAAGCGATCACACTTTTTGCAATGTTGAAGCCGATTATATATATAATCCTTTGTTGGCACAGAAGTAATCTGGACCATTAACATCACACTATCATTGTCATAACCAGCCTGCCAACCATCCAAAATATGAAGGAGCTTATCAGTTGGAATGGAATCCCATAAACCGTGCTTAAACCGCTGGCCTTGAAAGGATGGTAACTGATTTGACGTGACCGGCCGGATAGGCAAGTTAACAGCTCCAATACGAACGGAATGCTGAGAATCCCGAAAAACCGAAAACGATAACCTTCCGAAGGTGAGCTTCGGTGTGGCACCGTCGCCGGAAAGGCATGCCGTCAGCGTGGTGATCAAACCAAGCTTCTCAAAAACACACAGAGAGAGAGAGAGAGAGAGAGAGAGAGAGAGAGATCGTATCAGGGACCACCGTAGATTGAGATGATAGCCATTTGGACTTGATAGCCGGGCCGGGTGAAGAGGCTAGGTCATTGATCTCAGAATCCGCATTCCATCCAAGTGATTGAACATGAGTTCGAGCGCCACGATGAAGATGGAAATGACAAATGAAATTGACCAACACGGTCTCGAAGGCCATAAATAAAATGACCAACACGATTAGATGCCACAGAAAACCGGAAACGTCGATCACCCAGACGAAGCACTCTGAAACCATCACTGATACCACCAATGCAAGACTGAAGAGCCAATCCCACAGATTCCACGGAGAGAGGAAAAGAGGCCGAAGAGAAAGAAACTTCAAGGAAGAATTCCTTGGAGTTGGGGTTGGGGACGAAGTGAACCGTAGATCCAAAGCGAGCACGCACCTGGCCCTCGACCTTGAGGCCGGGGGAGAAATCCCAATGGAGGAGGCCGTCCATTGGGGTCGACGGGAAGGGTGGCTAGGGCAGGAAGTTACCATCGCCATGGGAGTCGCCTTGGGAGGGTGGGAGGGTGGGAGTCGCCATCAACCAGGCGTAGATCAGGATCTTTCCAACACAATGTGCTAGCCAAAGGATAAAATGTAAAAAGGAAAGGTGAAGATCACCATGACTCTTACATAAGGATAGAAGATAAAAGTAAAAGATAGGCCCTTCCCAGAGGGAAGCATAGGTTGTCATGCGCTTTCATAGTTGGATGCACGAAATCTTAATGCAAAAGAACGTCACTTTATATTGCCACTTGTGATATGGACCTTTATTATGCAGTCTGTCACTTTTATTTCTTCCACATCACAAGATCGTATAAAGCTTATTTTCTCCACACTAATAAGTCATACATATTTAGAGAGCAATTTTTATTGCTTGCACCGATGACAACTTGCTTGAAGGATCTTACTCAATCCATAGGTAGGTAAGGTGGACTCTCATGGCAAAAATGGATTTAAGGGTATTCGGAAGAACAAGTAGTATCTCTACTTGGTGCAAAGAATTTGGCTAGCATGAGAGGGAAAGGCAAGCTCAACATGTTGGATGATCCATGACAATATACTTTATTTCAGATATAAGAAAACATAACCCATTACGTTGTCTTCCTTGTCCAACATTAACTCTTTAGCATGTCATATTTTAATGAGTGCTCACAATCATAAAAGATGTCCAAGATAGTATATTTATATGTGAAACCTCTCTTTCTTTATTACTTCCTATTAATTGCAACGATGACCAAAACTATGTTTGTCAACTCTCAACAACTTTTAATCATCATACTCTTTATATGTGAAGTCATTACTCTCCATAATATCAATATGATCTCTTTTATTTCTTTTGATTCTTTCTATTTCTTTTATTCCCTCAGGATCATAGCAAGACAATCAAGCCCTTGACTCAACACTCTTTATTATATATAGCTCACGGACTCGATTACATAGAGGGATCATAAAGCAAAACTCAAAACTAGATCATACCAAAACTTTATTCTACTAGATCAAGATATTAAGAAAAACGGTAAAGATAGGAGTGTGATGGTGATATGATACCGGGGCACCTCCCCCAAGCTTGGCAGTTGCCAAGGGGAGTGCCCATACCCATGTGATTATGTGTCCTTCTTCGGAGGTGGTGATGATGGATTTGTTGATGATGTAGGCTTGTCGTCCCTCTTCCAAGGCATAGGCTCACCATCATAGAAGGATTATCGAGTCTCCGGGATCCTTAAATCTGCAGCCAAACTCATCCTCTTGAATCTATATTCATACTCACAGTTTTGGTTTTGCAGGTCGTAGATCTGGGCTTGAAGGTACTCGATTTTCTCCTGAAGCTTGAAGATGGCCTCCCCAATGTCCTTGACGTCCAGCTTGTGGTTGTTGGTGAACTCCGTGATCATTATGTGATTGGAGTCTAGTCCATGCTCCACCATCTCCTGCCACTTGAAAACTTGTTGCTCCATTGCCTCGAGCCTTTTCTCCACGCTTACGGTCCTCCTTGGTCCCTCAACATCACGGATGTGCAGCAACCCCTCACGCATCTCAATGGTTTGAGGATGTTGCAGCACTTCTGCGAGGTAGAGGTTGATGACCTTCTCGAAGAACTTGTCCTTGGGGGGTTTGGAGACGTCATGGTGATCTAGATCAGTCAGAAAAATAGCTCAAAACGAGAACAAAGGAATATTTGCGTGATACGGTGGTCAAAACCTTTGGGAGATTATATAATGAATTTTTACCGACCAAAAGAAGTATTGTGCAAGAAAACGGAGTCCGAAGAGCACACAAGGTGCCCAGGGTGCGCCTCCCACCCTCGTGGAAGCCTCGTGTCCTTCCCGAACTGCTTATTATTTTCCTGTTTTCTTAAATATTCCAAAACGGAGAAAAATTGCCATTAGAACTGTTTTGGAGTCGTTTTACTTACCGTACCACGTACCTATTCCTTTTCGGAGTCTGAAACATTCTGGAAAGTGTCCCTTATGTATTCCTCCGGGGTTACGGTTTCAATAATATTAGTCTCAACATTTATAGGATTACCTGAGATATAATGTTTGATTCTTTGACCGTTCACCACCTTTGGATTCGTGCCTTTGAAGTTGTTGATTTTTATGGCACCGGAACGGTAGACCTCCTCGATAACGTAAGGGCCTTCCCATTTAGAGATAAGTTTTCCTGCAAAAAATCTTAAACGAGAGTTGTATAGAAACACATAATCACCTACATTAAACTCATGCTTTTGTATCCTGTTGTCATGCCATTTTTAACTTTTTCCTTAAACAACCTGGCATTCTCTTAGTCTTGGGTTCTCCATTCATCAAGTGAGCTAATGTCAAACAACCTCTTCTCCCCGGCAAGTTTGAAGTCATAGTTGAGCTCTTTAATGGACCAATATGCCTTATGTTCTAGTTCGAGAGGTAAGTGACATGCTTTTCCATAAACCATTTTATACGGAGACATACCCATAGGATTTTTATATGCAGTTCTATAGGCCCATAATGCATCATCAAGTTTCTTGGACCAATTCTTTCTAGATCTATTAACAGTCTTTTGCAAAATTAATTTGAGATCTCTGTTGCTCAATTCCACTTGACCACTAGACTGTGGGTGATAAGGAGATGCAATTCTATGATTAACATCATACTTAGCAAGCATTTTACGGAAAGCACCATGAATAAAATGTGAACCACCATCAGTCATTAAATATCTAGGGACTCCAAACCTCGGAAAAATAACTTATTTAAGCATCTTAATAGAGGTGTTATGATCAACACTACTAGTTGGAATAGCTTCTACCCACTTAGTAACATAATCAACAAAGAACTAAAATATGTGTGTACCCATTAGAGGAAGGAAACGGTCCCATATAATCAAAGCCCCAAACATCAAATGGTTCAATAACAAATGAATAATTCATAGGCATTTCTTGCCGTCTACTAATATTACCAATTCTTTGGCATTCATCACAAGATAAGACAACTTACGGGCATCCTTGAAGAGAGTAGGCAAATAAAAAACCGGATTGCAATACCTTATGTGTAGTTCTATCTCCAGCGTGGTGTCCTCCATAAGATTCGGAGTGACACTTGCGTAGGATCTGTTCCTGTTCATGCTCAGGTATACAACGTCTAATAACACCATCTACTCCTTATTTATAAAGGTTTGGGTCATCCCATAAGTAATGTCTTAAATCATAGAAAAACTTTTTCCTTTGCTGGTATGTAAAACTAGGTGGTATAAATTTAGCAACAATGTAATTAGCATAATCAGCATACCATGGAGCAGTACGAGAACCGTTTATGACATTTAGTTGTTCATCAGGAAAGTTATCATCAATAGGTAGTGGGTCATCAAGAACATTCTCTAACCTAGACAAGTTGTCTGCAACGGGATTCTCAGCTCCCTTTCTATCAATAATATGCAAATCAAATTCTTGTAGCAAGAGAACCCATCTAATAAGTCTAGATTTAGCATCTTTCTTTTCCATAAGGTATTTAATAGCAGCATGATCAGTGTGAATAGTTATTTTAGAATCAACAATATAAGGTCTGAACTTATCACAAGCAAATACAACTGCTAAGAATTCCTTTTCAGTAGTAGCATAATTTCTCTGGGCACTATCTTGAGTTTTACTAGCATATTGAATAACATTTAATTTCTTATCAACTCTTTGCCCTAGAACAGCACCTACACCATAATCACTAGCATCACACATAATTTCAAAGGGTAAATTCCAATCAGGTGGCCGAACAATAGGTGCACAAATTAATGCTTTCTTAAGTATTTCAAATGCTTCCACACAATCATCATCAAAAACAAAAGGTATATCTTTTGTAATAGATTAGTCAGAGGCCGAGAAATTTTTGAGAAGTCCTTAATGAACCTCCTATAAAAACCGGCATGACCAAGGAAACTTCTTATACCTTTGATGTCCTTGGTACACGACATCTTTTCAATAGCATCAACTTTAGCTTTATCAACTTCGATACCTCTTTCAGAAATTTTATGCCCCAAGACAATACCTTCATTAACCATAAAGTGGCACTTCTCCCAATTCAAGACAAGATTAGTTTCTTCACATCTCTGCAAAATTCGATCAAGGTTGCTTAAGCAATCATCTAAAGAGGATCCATAAACTGAGAAATCATCCATCAAAACCTCACAAATCTTTTCACAAAAGTCAGAGAATATAGCCAGCATGCATCTTTGAAAGGTAGCAGGTGCATTACATAAACCAAAAGGCATACGTCTATAAGCAAAACTACCAAAAGGGTAAGTAAAAGTGGTCTTTGCTTGATCATCAGCTGACACATGTATTTGAGAGAAACCAGAGTAACCATCTAGAAAGCAAAAAATGTGTATGTTTGGATAATCTTTCTAGCATTTGATCAATGAAGGGAAAACGGTAATGGTCTTTTTTAGTAGATTTATTTAATTTGTGGAAATCAATTACCATCCTATAACCTGTAATAATTCTTTGCGGGATCAATTCATCTTTATCATTAGGAACGACAGTAATACCTCCCTTCGTAGGGACACAATGGGCAGGACTTACCCACTGACTATCAGCAACGGGATAAATTATACCTGATTCAAGGAGCTTTAATATTTCCTTTCTTACCACTTCTTTCATCTTAGGATTTAGCCGTAGTTGATGATCAATAACTCGTTTGGCATCTTTCTCCAAATTTATTTTGTGTTGACATAGAGTGGGACTAATGCCCTTAAGATCATCAAGAGTATATCCAATAGCAGCATGGTGCTTCTTCAGAGTTTTCAATAATTTCTCTTCTTCATGCTCTGAAAGGTTAGCACTAATAATAACATGATATATCTTCTTTTCATCAAGATAAGCATATTTAAGAGTATCAGGCAATGGTTTAAGATCAAACACGGGATCACCCTTGGGTGGAGGAGGATCCCCTGGGATTTCAACAGGCAAGTTATGTTTCATAATAGGTCCCTGTTTAAAGAATACTTCATCTATTTCTCTTCTTTCATTCATAAACATATCATTTTCATGATCAAGCAAATATTGTTCTAAAGGATCATTAGGAGGCACGAAAATAGAACCAAGACCAATAATTTCATCCTTACTAGGCAATTCCTCCTCACGCGGTTGTCTACGAAATTTAGAAAAATTAAACTCATGAGACATATCACCCAAACCAATAGTAACAACATCCTTTTCATGATCTATCTTAGCATTAAGAGTGTTCAAGAAGGGTCTACCAAATATAATGGGACAAAAGCTATCTTGTGGGGAACCAAGAACAAGAAAATCAGCAGGATATTTAACCTTCCCACACAAGACTTCAACATCTCTAACAATCCTAATCGGTGAAATATTATCTCTATTGGCAAGCTTAATGGTAACATCGATATCTTCTATCTCAGCAGGTGCAATATCATGCATAATTTCTTCGTATAAGGAATGAGGTATTGCACTAGCACTAGCACTAGCACCCATATCACATAAGCCATGATAACAATGATCTCCTATTTTAACAGAAATAACAGGCATGCCTACAACAAGTCTATGTTTATCTTTAGCACCAGGCTTAGCAATTCTAGCAGTTTCTTCACAGAAATAAATAACATGCCCATCAATATTATCAGCCAAGAGATCTTTAACCATAGTAATATTAGGTTCAAATTTAACTTGCTCAGGGGGTTTGTGTGTCCTAATATTACTTTTGTTGACAACAGTTGAAGCTTTAGCATGATCCTTTATTCTAACAGGTAAAGGTGGTTTCTCTACATAAGCCACAGGAACAATAGGATCATTATAAGTGATAGTCTTTTCTTCAACTTTAATAGGTGCAACTACTTTTACTTCAATGGGAGGTTTATATTTAAACCACTTCTCTGTAGGGAGATCAACATGAGTAGCAAAGGATTCACAGAAAGAAGCTACTATCTCAGAGTCAAGTCCATATTTAGTGCTAAATTCACGGAAAGCATCGGTATCCATAAAAGATTTAACACAATCAAACTTAGGTGTTATACCTGACTCTTTACCTTCGTCGAGGTCCCAATCTTCAGAGTTGCGTTTAATTCTTTCCAATAAATCCCATTTGAATTTAGTAGTCTTCATCATAAAAGAGTCAGTACAAGAAGTATCGAGCATGGATTGATTATTACAAGAAAGCCGAGCATAAAATTTCTGAATAATCATTTTTATTGATAGCTCATGATTGGGGCATGAATATAACATTGAATTAAGCCTCCCCCAAGCTTGAGCGATGCTTTCTCCTTCGCGTGGCCAATAATTATATATATAATTACGATCACGATGAACAAGATGCATAGGATAAAACTTCTGATGAAATTCCAATTTCAATCGTTTGTAGTTCCATGATCCCATATCATCACATAGCCTATACCATGTCAATGCATCTCCCTTCAAAGATAAATGGAATACCTTCTTCTTGATAACATCATTGGGCATACCTGCAAGCTTAAATAATCCACGAACTTCATCCACATAGATTAGGTGTAAATCGGGATGCAATGTTCCATCTCCTGCAAAAGGATTAGCTAGCAGTTTCTCTATCATACAGAAGGAATTTCAAAGTAAACATTTTCAGTAGGTTCGATGGGTTGAGGAGCAACTATTTGCTCTCTTGGTCGGGGTGAAGATACCCCGAACAAGCCCCTCAAAGGATTACTTTCCATAGTAGCAAGTGACAGCAAATTTCAGCACACTATATAAATTTTTCCTTACCAAATTCCACTTACCAAAGGCGCTTCACTCCCTGGCAACGGCGCCAGAAAAGAGTCTTGATGAGCCACAAGTATAGGGGATCTATCGTAGTCCTTTCGATAAGTAAGAGTGTTGAACCCAACGAGGAGCAAAAGGAAATGACAAGCGGTTTTCAGCAAGGTATTCTCTGCAAGCACTGAAATTATAGATAACAGATAGCTTTGTGATAAGGTAATTTGTAACGGGTAGCAAGTAAGAAGTGTAAATAAAGTGCAGCAAGATGGCCCAATCCTTTTTATAGCAAAGGACAAGCCTGGACAAACTCTTATATAGAGAAAAGCGCTCCCGAGGAAACATGGGAATTATCGTCAAGCTAGTTTTCATCACGTTCATATGATTCGCGTTCGTTACTTTGATAATTTGGTATGTGGGTGGACCGGTGCTTGGGTGCTGCCCTTACTTGGACAAGCATCCCACTTATGATTAACCCCTATTGAAAGCATCCGCAACTACAAAAGAAGTATTAAGGTAAACCTAATCATAGCATGAAACATATGGATCCAAATCAGCCCTCACGAAGAAACTCATAAACTAGGGTTTAAGCTACATCACTCTAGCAACCCATCATCTACTTATTACTTCCCAATGCCTTCCTCTAGGCCCAAATAATGGTGAAGTGTCATGTAGTTGACGTTCACATAACACCACTAGAGGAAAGACAACATACATCTCATCAAAATATCGAACGAATACCAAATTCACATGACTACTTATAGCAAGACTTCTCCCATGTCCTCAGGAACAAACGTAACTACTCACAAAGCATATTCATGTTCATAATCAGAGGGGTATTAATATGCATAATGGATCTGAACATATGATATTACACCAAATAAACCAACTAGCATCAACTACAAGGAGTAATCAACACTACTAGCAACCCACAGGTACCAATCTGAGGCTTTGGGACAAAGATTGGATACAAGAGATGAACTAGGGTTTGTTGAGAGGAGATGGTGCTGGTGAAGATGTTGATGGAGATTGACTCCCTCCTGATGAGAGGATCATTGGTCATGACGATGGCGATGATTTCCCCCTCCCGGAGGGAAGTTTCCCCGCCAGAACAGCTCTGCAGGAGCCCTAGATTGGTTCCGCCTCGTGGCGGCGGAGTTTCTTCCCGAAAGCTTGCTTATGATTTTTTTCTCGGATGAAGGACTTCATATAGCAGAAGATGGGCACCGGAGCCTGCCAGGGGGCCCACGAGGCAAGGGGGAGCGCCCAGGAGGGTAGGGCGCGCCCCCCACCCTCGTGGCTAGGGTGTGGGCCCCCTCTGGTAATTTCTTCGCCCATTTTTTTTATTTCCAAAAATGACTTCCGTGGAGTTTCAGGACTTTTGGAGTTGCGCAGAATAGGTCTCTAATATTTGCTCCTTTTCTAGCCCAGAATTTCAGCTGCCGACATTCTCCCTCTTCATGTAAACCTTGCAAAATAAGAGAGAATAGGCATAAGTATTGTGACATAATGTGTAATAATAGCCCATAATGCAATAAATATCAATCTAAAAGCATGATGCAAGATGAATGTATCACCGTGGATCTGGCAAGGTCGATCAAGTATTCGCTCAAGGCTTGATGAACCGTCTTTGTTTCTTTTGAATGGCTTCCTCCGTTGACCGGATTTGGAGCCATTGAATCCGGCGTTGACTGTCGTATCCTCTATATTATCATTGTTGCTTCGACGCTTATCGTTGTTGCGTCAGGGCCTTCCGTTGTCGTTTCTGGCTTCGGAAGTGCCGGTCATTGCATCTTTGTCGCTACGGGCTAGCCAGCTATCTTCACCCACGCAAAAGCGGGTCATTAGTGTTGTAAGGGCTGCCATGGACTTCGGCTTTTCTTGGCCGAGGTGCCGGGCGAGCCATTCGTCGCGGATGCTGTGTTTAAAGGGCGCTAGGGCTTCGGCGTCCGAACAGCCGACAATCTGGTTCTTTTTAATTGGGAACCTGGTCCAGAATTTCCTGGCCGACTCTCCAGGCTGCTGGACTATATGACTAAGGTCATTGGCGTCCGGGGGGCGGATATACGTGCCATGGAAGTTGTCTCTAAAGGCGTCTTCCAAGTCTTCCCAGCTTTGAATAGAGTTTTCTGGGAGGCTATTTAACCAGTGTCGAGCTGGTCCCTTAAGTTTTATGGGAGGTATTTGATGGCATGTAGATCATCACCGCAAGCCATGTGAATGTGGAGAAGAAAATCCTTGATCCATACTGTGGGATCTGTTGTTCCATTGTATGATTCGATGTTCACGGGTTTAAACCCTTCTGGGAACTGGTGTACCATTACCTCATCGGTGAAGCATAGGGGGTGCGCGGCACCTCTGTATCGGGCGACATCACGACGTAGTTCATGAAGGCCGTATACGGTTTTTGGCTCGTGCAAGGTTGTGCCTGTGCCGCCAGGTCTGATGACCGTCCCTGTGCGTTGGGGGACGCCCCCTCGATCCATAGATTGATCTTGTCAAACCGGCTCTATTGTCCAGGTCCTTGCGTAAGTCGTAGGTATAGCCCGGGGCCGTTACCTCCCTGCCCCTATGGCGGGGAGGCGCGGGCTAGTGTTCAGCGTGAGTATTCGATCTGTCTCGTCCACGCGGTGGTCGGCCGGGCTTGTTAGCAGTTTTATACTTTGGTGGTATGGGCTCAAGGGCCTCGTCATCGAATTGGGGTAGTAGCCTGCGTTTCAGGTAACTCTTAGTTGGGCACTCAAGGCCGTATTCCTCAGCAGCCAGGACATTGGTCCATCTGTCATTGAGCAGATCCTGATCAGCTCGAAGCTGTTGTTGTTTCTTTTTCGGGATTCTTGCAGTGGCGTTTAGCTGGCGTTTAAAGTGCTCTTGTTCGAGGGGTTCCTCCGGCATGATAAAATCTTCGTCACCGGGCTCACATCCTCTTCGGAGATCGGCAGGTAATTGTTGTCCTCCGATCCCTCGTTCTCGACAAGATCGTCGGGTTGTACTTGCCCATCTTCCCAATCATCATGTTCAGATGTTGGCTCTATAGGGGCTTCGGGGTCTTTGGCATTCTCTGGAGTGCTATCGTCTCCGGTGCCGGTATTGCTGTCTTTTTCGCGGTGCGATTTTGAGCGGCGCCGCCGACATCGATGCTTTGGAGGGTCTTCGGCGGGCTTGTCCTCATCCGGATCCTTCTTGCCGTCATCGTCTTCCTTGGGTGTGTCCACCATGTACACGTTTGCTACCTCTTGAGCATGTGTTGGTTTTCCCTTGAAGAGGAAAGGGTGATGCAACAAAGTAGCATAAGTATTTCCCTCAGTTTTTGAGAACCAAGGTATCAATCTAGTAGGAGATAACGCACAAGTCACCTAGTACCTGCAAAAACAATAAAAAACCTTGCAACCAACACGATAAAGGGGTTGTCAATCCCTTCACGGTCACTCGCAAAAGTGAGATCTAATATAGACAGTAAAGTAAATATTTTTGGAATTTTTGTTGTATAGATTGGAAAGTAAAGATTGCAAAATAGTAAATGAGATGCGATGTAAATAAAAGAGATGCAATATAATAAGAAAGAGACCCGAGGACCATAGGTTTCACTAGTGGCTTCTCTAAAGATAGCATGTATTACGGTGGGTGAACAAATTACTGCCGAGCAATTGATAGGAAAGTGCATAGTTATGAAGATATCTAAGGCAATGATCATGAATGTAGGCATCACGTTCGTGTCAAGTCGATCGAAACGATTATGCATCTACTACTATTACTCCACACATCGACCGCTATCCAGCATGCATCCAGAGTATTAAGTTCATAAGAACAGAGTAACGCATTAAGCAAGATGACATGATGTAAAGGGATAAACTCAAGCAATATGATATAAACCCCATCTAATTATCCTCGATGGCAACAATACAATACGTGCCTTGCTGCCCCTACTGTCACTGGGAAAGGTCACTGCAAGATTGAACCCAAAGCTAAGCACTTCTCCCATTGCAAGAAAGATCAATTTAGTAGGCCAAACTAACCGATAATTCGAAGAGACTTGCAAAGATATCAAATCACGCATATAAGAATTCAGAGAAGAACCAAATAATATTCATAGATAAACTTGTTCATAAATCCACAATTCATTGGATCTCGGCAAACACACCGCAAAAGAGTATTACATCGAATAGATCTCCAAGAACATCGAGGAGAACTTTGTATTGAGAATCGAAGAGAGAGAAGAAGCCATCTAGCTAATAATTATGGACCCGAAGGTCTGTGGTAAACTACTCACGCTTCATCGGAGAGGCTATGGTGTTGATGTAGAAGCCCTCCGTGATCAATTCCCCCTCCGGCAGATCGCCGGAAAAGGCCCCAAGATGAGATCTCATGGGTACAGAAGGTTGCGGCGGTGGAAAAGTGGTTTCGTGGCTCCCCATGATATTTCTAGGGTATAAGAGTATACATAGGCAAAAGAAGTACGTCGGTGGAGCTACGAGGGGCCCATGAGGGTGGGGGCGCACCTACCCCTCTGGGCACGCCCTCCTGCCTCGTGGCTGCCTCGGGGCGTTCCAGACATCAGCTCCAAGTCTTTTGGATTGCTTTCGGTCCAAGAAAGATCATCACGAAGGTTTCATTCCGTTTGGACTCCATTTGGCATTCCTTTTCTGCGAAACACTAAAATAGGCAAAAAAACTGGCACTAGGCCTCCGGTTAATAGGTTAGTCCCAAAAATAATATAAAAGAGAATACTAGAGCTCATTAAACATCCAAATCATATAATATAATAGCATGTAACAATCAAAAATTATAGATACGTTGGAGATGTATCAACGTCGTATGTGGAAGTGGTTGTCCATCATTCGGTAAACGGAGGGTCTTGGCCTTGTTCGTCTCCGGCGTCGTCGTCCATACCGTCGATGTCTTCGGAGGCATAGTCCAGCATGTCGGTCAGGTCTTCAACAGTGGATATGAAGTGGGTGGTGGGTGGGACGTAAAATTCCCTGCTCTCAGCCCCTAGTCCGGGCTGAGCATAGTTCGGAAGCGACCCTTTCGTAATGGCGAGTGATCGCATCAAGTCTAGAGCCTCATTCAAAAGCGAGGTTTGGGCGGAGGAAAGAGAGTCCGCGGGGCTGTCCGGGGTTGGAGCCTCCTGGTCTCGCCTACTTAACACGGACACTGAGAGTTCGGACTTGGAGTCCGGCAGAGTGTCCGGCGCTTGAGCGTCAAGGGGAGTTCGGCCCGTCTTTGGGTTTGCCACTCACACCGTCCCCTCCGGATCTCCAGTAGCAAATTCCATAGTTGCAGAGGGTCCTGGGGGCTCTAAACTCCCGTCTTCGGATCTGACAACTCGTTCTGGATCTAAGGTCGGAGCGGCAATTGGGGCCACGAACCCCTCGAAGATCAAGTTTCTTCGGAGGTCGTCGACATAGTTTAGGTTCCCAAAACTGATCTGATGACCAGGGGCGTAGCTGTCGATCTGCTCGAGGTGGCCAATCGAGTTGGCATGCGGTGCGAAGCCGCCGAATACAAAAATCTGGCGGGGGAGAAAAGTCTCCTTCATGGCGACATTGTTGTAGATGATTGACGGAGCCATCGAACCTTCTGCTACCAACACAGAGGAACTCTCAATGAAAGCATAAATGTCGGTGTCAAAACCGGCAGATCTCGGGTAGGGGGTCTCGAACTGTGTGTCTAAGGATCAAAGGTAACAGGAGGCAGGGACACGTTGTTTACCTAGGTTCAAGCCCTCTTAATGGAGGTAATACCCTATTCCTGCTTGATTGACTTTGATGAGTATAGGGGTTACAGGAGTTGATCTACCTAGAGATCGTAATGGCTAAACCCTAGATTTCTAGCCTGTATGATTATGATTGCCTCTACGGACTAAACCCTCCGATTTATATAGACACCGGAGGGGGCTAGGGTTGTACAGAGTCGGTTTACAGAGAAAGGAATCTTCATATCCGAACGCTAAGCTTGCCTTCCACGCCAAGGGGAGTCCCTTCTGGACACAGGGGGAAGCCTTCTATCTTGTACCTTCACGGCCCATCAGTCCGACCCACGTCACATAGCCCGGACGCCCGAGGACCCCCTAATTCAGGACTGCCTCAGCAGCCCCGAGCGGTGGCGGACGGTGAAGCCCAGATCATCCTCGGCTGTGTAGCGTGGACGTACTCATGTCCAAGGCAGAGTTGTTCCGGCGGTCTGGCGGATTCAACCCCGGATATTGTCCGGTATAGAGACGGTGAAGAGCATGCTTGCAATTCATCCTAATGACCCTTTTGTCATGGTGCGGTGGGGTGGCACACCTCTCTCCATGCTCTAGTGGTGGCGCCCTTCGGCAGTGACTAGAGCATCAGGATACACTGCGGTGGTAGTGCGACTATGGATGATCGAAGGATCTGGGCGGCTAGCTCCGGGGCTTTGAAGGTGGTCTTGGAGATGCACAGGTTTTCGGTTGGATGTTCTTGTGACGGATCCGGGTGAAAACCTAGTCTTCGGCCAGTGGCCAGAGCCGGTGATGGTGACGCCCTTGGCGTCGCTTACTTCATGAAAGCATCATCGAGTTGAAGCTCACAACTCCTCTCGCTACCTCCGGGGGAAACCCTTGATCAGTCAATCGAACGATGGTCGCGCTCTTGTGTCGTTCCCTCCTTGGGGGCATCATTCTTGGAGGTGTGAATTGCCTCGAGGGACCAGTGGAAAGTTTTAGCGGTGGAGCGACGTCCCATGTCACGCACCGATGATGTGGAGTCTCGGCAGCATGGCGCAGCAGGGTCTTAGAAACAGATGTATGATGATGAACGCGCGTAGGGAGGTGGCGTTGTTTGGCACCATGGTCGCATCTACGACAGACCTGCCAAGGTCGATGCGCTAGTACCTGCTCTGAAGATGGATCAGTGGAAGATGGCGGAAGCGACCTCTCAGAGTGCGCTGGACCAGTGTGTACCCCGGACCCGCCAAGAGGCTTGGCTGGGCCCTTCGGCTTTAGATGTTAGGTTTTGGTGCTAGGTCTGTTTGGTATTCGGCTAGACTTTCGGCACCCCTTCATCAAGTGGTTAGGAGTTGCGCCTGATGTTGCCATGATGGTGGCTTCAGATTTACTGATGTATTACTTTGTAAGGTCTGACTGGGGGTCATCCTTGTTTTCTAATAATAATAATAGTTTTGATTCAATTTTGCGAGAAACTCTATATACTGAAAGGTTTTGGATGAATAAAAATAATATACTGACATGCTACATGACAAATATACTAATGAAACCCACCTGTGTACATAGCTGCATGTATAGCCATACATCTCGTACTTTGCACGCATGTACAAAATAATAAATCTCTCATCTCAAAGAAAAACAAACCTCTCCTAAAGATAAACAGAGCGTATTTTCAATTACATCAAAAGGGGATGAGGTTTTGATGATGATTCAACTGCTCAAGTGCTTAGTGATATTGCTCCAAAACCCTCAAATACTTCAACACCTTCATCATATCCAAAACCCTAAAAGCCCATCTCAGTCCCACCGAAACAATCCTATACGGACCCACCGAGATGATCCCATACAATGCCACAGCCAAAACCCTAGCAATTTGGTTTGACCGAAATGGTTCTCGGTCCCACCGAGATGGCATGACCAAGTTTCTGTGATGAATTTGTTTCATTTCGGAATCACAGAGATGAACTGATCAGAATTACCGAAACGAGGTCTTGCCCTAGCCATTGCACTTCGGTCCCGCCGAGTTGGTATGACCGGTCTCACCGAAAAGCCTAACGGTCATGTCCTTTGCACTAATCGGTCTCACCGAGATTCTCATATCAGTGTCATCAAGTTGGGTCAAAGACTTGTAACAATTGGATTTTTGGTGCTGCCTATTTATACCCCTCCACCACCACTTACTCTCTAGAGAGCCATCAGAATGAAACACAACTTCCACCATTCATTTTATGAGAAGATAACCACCTACTCATGTCTTGAGATCAAGAGATTCCAATCCAACCATTTGAACCTTGATTTCCAGCCTTCCAAGTTGCTTTCCATTCAATCCCCTCTCCTACCAAAGAGAAGTCTGTGAGAGAGTGTTCGAGTGTTGGGGAGACTATCATTTGAAGCACAAGAGAAAGGAGCTCATAATCAACAACAATGTTTATTACCTTTTGGAGAGTGGTGTCTCCTAGCTTGGTTACGTGTCACTTGGGAGCCTCCAAGATCATGCGGAGTTGATGATACGTCTCCAACGTATCTATAATTTTTTGTTGTTCCATGCAGTTATATTATCATTCTTGGATGTTTACAATCATTTTATAGCAACTTTATATCATTTTTTGGGACTAACCTATTGACATAGTGCCCAGTGCCAGTTGATATTTTTTGCTTGTTTTTTACTTCATGGAATATCTCTATCAAACGGAGTCCAAACGCAGCAAAACTTTTTGGAGATTTTTTGGACCAGCAGACAACATGGGGGCCAAGGAAGCTAGGAGGGAGGCTGTGGGGCCCAAAAACACTGGCGGCGCGCCAGATGGGTTGTGGGGCCCACATGGGTCTCCTGCACCGCCTCTTCACCCTATAAATTCCCAAATATTCCAAAAAAGCTAGGGGAGTCGATGAAAGACAATTCCAGCCGCCGCAAGTTCCAGAACCACGAGATCCAATCTAACACCATCACGGAGGGGTTCATCATCCTCACTATTGCATCTCCGATGATGCGTGAGTAGTCCACCATAGATCTATGGGTCCATAGGCAGCAACTAGATGACTTCTTCTCTTTTTTTGATTCTCAATACAATGGTCTCTTGGAGATCTATTTGATGTAAACCTTTTTGCGCTATGTCTGTTGGGATCCATGAATATTACTTGAGTCTTTTTTGATCTCTTATATGCATGATTATTTATTACCTCATATTTCTTCTTCGAATATTTGGTTTAGTTAGGCCAACTAGATTGATTTTTCTTGCCATGTGAAGAGGTGCTTTGTGATGGGAGCGATCTTGCGGTGTCCTCTCCTAGTGAAAGAAGGGGAAGCGAGGCACACATGTCTTGTTGCTATTAAGGATAACAAGATGGGGTCTATTCCTACATGAATAGATCTTGTCTACATCATGTCATCGTTCTTATTGCATTAATCTGGTTCTCCATGAACTTAATACACTAGATGCATGCTGGATAGCGGTCGATGTCTGGAGTAATAGTAGTAGATGCAGGCAGGAGTCGGTCTACTAATCTTGGACGTGATGCCTATATATTGATCATTGCCTTGGATATCGTCATAATTATTCGATCTTCTATCAATTTCCCAACAGTAATTTGTTTACCCATCGTATGCTATTTTATCGAGAGAAGCCACTAGTGAAATCTACGGCCCCGGGGTCTATCTTTTATCATATTGCTTTGAGTTCTATTTTTATTCGCATTTTTTCAGATCTATTATTTCAAAACCCCAAAAAAACCTTGCTGCACTCTTTCGGTATTTATTTTATTTTGCGTTTATTTCATATCTATTTACCCAAAAATATATAAACCAATCTATCTTTTTATCAAGGAGGGATTGGCAACCCCTCTTACGCCTTGGGTTGCGAGGATTTGTTCTTTGTGTGGAGGTACCTTTTACATAGTGTTGCTTGGTTCTCCTACTGGATTGATACCTTGGTTTCATAACTGAAGGAAATACCTACCATAGTTGTACTCAATCATCCCTTCCTCTTTGGGGAAATCTTGGCGTAGTTTCAAGCCGCATTAGTTGAACCAAGGAGTTTGTAAGGGAAAGGAGATCACCTACTTCGTGAAGATCTACCCGAGTGAGTCTAATCCTTCGTGGGCGTAAGCCATGGTGGAATAGACAAGGTTGCTTCTTTGTGGACCCTTTGTGGGTGGAGCCCTTCATGGACTTGCGCAACCGTTACCCTCTGTGGGTTGAAGTCTCCATCAACGTGGACGTACGATAGCACCACCTATCGGAACCACGCCAAAAATCATCATGTCTTCATTGCGTTTGAAAGCTCCAATCCCTCCTTTACGTTCATATGCAAAGTCTTTACTTTCCACTGCACAACTCTTAGACTTGCATGTGCAGGGTGTATTTGACTTGGTAGAATTGCTAAAACTTGCCCCCAACTAAATTTTGGAAAGGATAAGTTTTATTTGATCAATTAGTCTAATGACCCCCCTCTAGACATACTTTCGATCCTACAAGTACCCAAGAGTGTACCCAGCTAGTGTATGATAGGTGGGTCCAGTTGACTTGGTCAACTGCCCAATCAGCATTGACTAGTTAAAGCAAAAAGTAAAAGTGGGTCCCGTCTCTCATTGACTATATCTAATCCATTTTAGTTAATTTAGTTTAATTAGGCGATGGGGCCCGTCTGTTAGGGTCTATTAGGAGGGGGTTAGCTCTAATCTGTGGTTAGCCCCTAATTAATCAAGGGCCGGCCAAGGTGGCAGTGACCCAGGCCACCAGGGGGAGAGTCGCGTACGCACCGACGTAGCCAGGGCACCGGTGGGAATGTGCAACGACAACACGGGCTGACAGTGGCGCGGGCGCGCCTGGGTACGGCCACTGAGTGATGCACACGGATTGACGTGGCCGAACGCGGCCAAGGGGCGGGGTTGGAGCCTGCGGGTGAGGGAGTCCTGAACTAAGGGGTCCTCGAACATCCGGCCTGTTATCCATGGGCCGGACTGATGGGCTAGAAGACATGAAGGCCGAAGACTGTACCCGTGTCCGGATTGGACTCTCCTTAGCGTGGAAGGCAAGCTTGGTGACCAACTATGAAGATTCCTTCTTATGTAACCGACTCTATGTAACCCTAGATCCCTCCGGTGTCTATATAAACCGGAGGGCGTAGTCCGTATAGGACATACTCATTACCATAGTCATACAGGCTAGACTTCTAGGGTTTAGCCATTACGATCTTGTGGTAGATCAACTCTTGTAACACTCATATTCATCAAGATCAATCAAGCAGGAAGTAGGGTATTACCTCCATAGAGAGGGCCCGAACCTGGGTAAACATCGTGTCCCCCGTCTCCTGCAACCATCGACCTTAGACGCACAGTTCGGGACCCCCTACCCGATATCCGCCGGTTTTGACACCGACGTTGGTGCTTTCATTGATAGTTCCACTGTGTCGTCAACAAAAGGTTCGATGGCCCCTTCGATCGTCTATAGTGACGCTGTCCAAGGAGAAACCTTCCTCCCCGGATAGATTTTCGTATTCGGTGGCTTCGTAGTGCGGGCCAACTCGCTTGGCCATCTGGAGCAGATCGATAGCTACGCCCCTGGCCACTAGGTCAGATTTGGAAGCATGAACTATGTCGCGGATATCCGTGGAGACTTGATCTTCAATGGATCTGAGACCGCGGCGATAGCTCCTCCTCGCTTCGATGAACATGACTTAAATTTGTCATCGGACCAGATTCAGGAGATGCTTCATGTAAGTGTTACGGCCTTAGATCCGGAGCATATTGCACCATCCGAAGCTACAGAGTACGCGGTGTTGGAGCCACGCACAGACTCAACACCAGGGAATATCTGCGTCAACGGAATTCCGGACTAGTTTCCGGCTACAAATTCCGAACCGCATACGCCTGCAGACACTGAGCTGGATTGGTTATCGATCTTTGAGTTCAGCGCCGCAGATATCTTCCAACACTCGCCCTTCGGCGATGTGCTAAATTCATTAAAAAAATCTGTCCCTGGTGGGGGACTCACAGCCGAACTACGTCTGGTTCGAGCTAGAGGCTGATAATGGAGAATTTCGCTTCCCACCCGCCACCCACTTCATAGCCACTGTCGATGATTTAACTGACGCGCTTGATTATGGCTCCGAAGACATCAACGATATCGACGACGATGCTGACAAGGAGCAAGGCCAAGACCCGCCAGTCACTGGACGTGGGACGGCCACCCCTTCGTACGACGTGTACATAGTTGACACACTTAAAAAAGCGTGCGACGATGACAAAGGAGATCCAGTCAAGAATAAACCTCCTGAGACACAGTCTAAGTACCAGCGCCCTAAACGCCGCTCCAAGTCACATCGCAGCAATGATGGCACCGGAGAAAATAGTACTCCGGACGACGCTGAAAACAATGAAGACCCTGTTGGAGCAAGATCCGAACAGGAGGAACAGGAAAACGGGCCAGCCAGCCTCGATGAGCAGGCCCTGCCCAGCGACAATTCGGAGGACGACAACAACCTTCCGCTCTCCAAAGATGAGGTAAGCCTCGGCGACGAAGACTTCATCGTACCCGAAGAGCCCCTCGAGCAGGAGGGCTTCAAGCGTAGGCTCATAGCTACGGCAAGGAGCCTGAAAAAGAAGCAGCAGCAGCTTCAAGCTGACCAAGACCTACTCAACGATAGATGGACCCAAGTCCTGGTCGCTGAAGAATACGGCCTTAGTGGCCTGGTCAAAAGCTACCCGAAGCATAGATTGCTACATCAGTTCGATGACGAGGCGTTGGAGCCCGTATCATCATCACACAATGCAGCAGGTCGCCGACAACTTTGTCCGGATAAAAAGGCAACTCCAGCCAAACACCAGACCGCCCCACCCCGTCGTAAAGGCAAGAATAACGCAGCTCACGATTGTCCAGACGACCTGCAGCGGGACTTGGACAGTAGAGCAGGACACACAAGACTGATCTATGGATCGTGAAGGCATGCCTCGACACGCGACGATAGCTACCTATTCGGATGTGACAAACATAGCCACGCCCGAGCCGAAAACCGCAAATTGACTCCTCTGGAGTTACGTTGCTGTGTGGCCCAACATAGAGGCGCCGCACACCCGCTTTGCTTCAATGATGAAGTAATGGATCATGAATTCCCTGAAGGATTTAAACCCGTCAATATTGAATCATACGACGGAACAACCGATCCCGCGGTATGGATAGAAGATTTTATCCTCCACATCCATATGGCCCGTGGGGACGACCTCCATGCCATTAAATACCTCCCACTAAAGCTAAAAGGGCCAGCTCGGCACTGGTTAAACAGCATGTCTGAAAATTCCATAGGCAGCTGGGAGGACTTGGAGGAGGCCTTCCTCGACAACTTCCGAGGAACATATGTCCGGCCACCGGATGCCGATGACCTAAGTCACATTGTCCAGCAGCCCGGAGAGTCAGCCAGGAAGCTCTGGACTCGGTTCTTAGTCAAAAAGAACCAAATCGTCGACTGTCCGGACGCGGAAGCCCTTGCGGCTTTCAGACACAGTGTCCGGGACGAATGGCTTGCACGCCACCTCGGTCAAGAAGGACCTAAATCCATGACAGCCCTCACTGCTCTGATGACCCGCTTTTGCATGGGAGAAGATAGCTGGCTCGCTCGTAGAAGCAACAGCTCCAGCGACCCGGGCACTTCCAAAATCCGAGACAGCAACGGCAAGCCACGACGAAGCAAATACAACAGTCGCAATGATAATGAAAGATCATGCGACGCGGCGGTCGACGACAGATTCAACAATCCCAAGTCCGGTCAACGGAAGAAGCCATTGAAGGCGAAATGAGACGAACCATCCAACCTAGATAGGATATTGGACTGACCCTGCCAGATTCATGACCACCCCGACAAACCAGCTAATCATACTAAGAGAAACTGCTGGGTTTTTAAACAGGCCGGCAAGCTCAACGCCGAACACAAGGGGAAGAGGCCGCCAAGCGACAGGGACGACGGAGAGGTTCACCAACGGAATCCCGGCGGCCTGAAGCAATTTCCACCCGAGGATCAACTACTCCCGGAGCAAAAATAGCAGTCCGGCTTCCGCCGCCCACCTCGTACACCTACAAAATTGGTGTCGCGCATACATCACTACGCACTGAAGATACCATGGGCATTGGCGAAGGCACACTGCGGACAAGCCTGCAAGCATCCCCGTAACATTTTTATCCATTTTCTTTTTTATTTCTTCCTTCACTATCCCTTAAAAACAGGTGACGAATAGGACAAACGCCTGGCCCGGCTCTCTATCGGAGTTCGGATCTCGTACACTCACCGAGGGCTATTTTCATCAAGGTCCCCACCCCACCGAGGACTGGCGGCACAGACGTGCGACAGGAGGTCCAAAATAACTTTTTGTAGACCGCACTCTCTATTTTTAGCCTATACTATGCATGTTCCTCCGCCTCCAACCCCGAGCATGTCAAATAGCCGGGAGGATGGCTTTTATATATATATATAATAAATAATCATTGGCATATCACTCAGCTCCCAGTAAATAGTATCCGAATTAATCACCCGTGTTGTTTCTCCACTAAATACGGCTCCCATGGTTGTTTCAGAAACATACCTTGGCATAACCAGCCAGGGGCTCGGTATGGGAACAAATGAGCTACCAGCAATTGCCCGAACAGCTCTACAGCGTACTTCGACGTCGCTAGTTTGGCCTTATATGCATCAGCTCCGAATCATTATCTCGGGTCAATAGTTGGGTTGCCCGACTCCAGTGCTTGCTACCCTACGTTCCACTCTATCGGCTAGGGTAGTAAAGGGAGAACTACTGCGATTGTGCTTCCGGTTCATCTGGTCAAGTACCTCGGTAGAGAAAGCCGAAAACTGGCTGTCATGATGCGGCGAGAGCTGGTCAACCACTTGACGACTTATTGGAATCTTTAGCGATTCTCCGTGTCACACGAAGGATCTTTTTCAGATCAAATATGTAAGGCACCATATGCCGCATACATACCAGGGGCTATGTCATAGTCCCACCATAAAACTCCTATGGCTAAGTGAAAGTGTTAATGCCCTATAGTCCGATTGCCTGGTTCTCCGCATTATCACCTCCTTTATGGACCAAGACGTTGGATAAACAGTGATTGAATGCTTTTATGAACATCCCCGTACTTCCTACGAGGGGGCTGAAGCCGACGACTGGAAAAATTTCAGATTATATTAAAACGGCCGCACAAGAGGAATTCAAGCTTTCAAGCAAGACATGAAAATAGATTAACTATAAAATTGTCTTTTACAATTATCATACACCTTACTCGAACATTATGTATTTTGAGCATTGACCCTCTATTAAGCGGGCGGCCTCTAGGACGTCTTCAAAATAACGCTCCGGTTCAGGACGATCCTTGCCCTCGGGTGGACTCTTAGCCGCGACATCGATGGCCTTCATCTTTCCCCAGAATGTCTTGACTCAGGCAAAGGCCATCCGTGCACCTTCAATGCACGCTGACCGCTTCACAACATCGATTCGCGGCACCGCGTCAACAAGTCTTTGTACCAAACCGAAGTAGCTATCCAGAATAGGATCAGTTGGCCAACCAGATTATGACATACTTCATGGCAGCGCCAAATATCCTATGAAGTTCGGCCCATTGGGACATCTGTCATTGAGCAACAGAGGGCGCTTTGATGCGCCAAACTGCGACCAAAAAAGCTTCTCTATTGCATACCCATCTCACGCTTGGTAATGCTGCGCCACATCGGAAGAACTCTTCGGCAAGTCCAAGAACTCGTCCGGAGAACTCCACACTTGGTTAAGCTGCGCATAGTTCGGGTTACCGAACTTAGTTTGCAGGAGAAAGGGCTTTCCATCCGCAATCTCCCTAGCCTACCGAACCTCCTCACGGGCTGCTCTAGACTCCGACCGCACTTCTCTCGCCTCTTGTAAGGCCTTGTCCAGTTCAGTCGTTAAGGCTTTATTCTCCTTCTCCAGAAATTCACAGCGGCCAGTGGCACTTTCCAGTTCGAGCGCCATCGTGGATATCTTCTCCTCGTCTTGGCGCCGTGCAACTTGTTCAGCTTTTAGCTCAACCGATGCCTTCTCGGCAGCAGCACTGCTACACCGGGCCTGCTCCTTGGCCCGGGCCAGCTCTGCTCGAAGAACTTCAATGGCGGCAGCACCATCTACAACCACGCATATCCCAGCATATAAATTTCAGCGTCACGCTTATACCACAGAAAATGTATAGGGATTTTGCCCTGAATACATACCTTGCGACTCATCAAGATGCATATTGATTAATGCAAGATCATCCCCTGCCACATCGAGCTTCCGCTGCAGCTCAACAATTTCCATAGTCTGGGAAGTGGCCAAGGGGGAACCAGCCTATGTTCAAGTTCATCAGGTTAGTCCTCGAACGATCCTTTTTGATCCTCCGGTTGCTTCCCAGTAGAAGCCAACCCAAGTCTCAGGGGCTACTACCTATACACAGGCGCATCTTTGCAAATAAAACATAACTAAAAATATTATGTCACAAACCTCGAAGCCCTTCAGCAGGCTCATGAAGCCATCATTTAATCCACTCTTTGCGGACAAAATCTTCTCAATCACTGTACCCATCAAGGTATGATGTTCCCCCGAGAGAGATGCTTTCCGCAACATGTCCTGCAATATATCCGGAGTCTCTGGGTCTTCGGAAGCCTCTCTAGGAGCACAACCATCCTTTGAAGGAATCTGTTCACCCGTCTCCAGCATCACCGTCGGCTGCGAGCCAGACAGTCCGGGGCCTTTGTTATTATAAGCCCCGGAATCCCGGACGGTCAGAGATCCGCCTTCGGGTACTGCCTCTTTTGCCCCCTGCGTAACTTGTTGATCAAGAAGAACCCTCCGCGATGACACTTTAGAGTCATCCGCCTTATTGGGCGAGGAGGTTGGAGGAGGCATCTCGCTCTCCATCATCTCTGGGAGGAGACTTCCCGAAGAAGAGGATTGCCCAGAAAAACTCTGTGCCGACCTGTAAAAATGCATGCACGCGTTACGCAACGGAGCGGGACGCTATCAAAGCGCTCCGAATTCACTTACGGTTTGGACGAGGGCTTGTCCCCTTGTCGGAGCTGTTCAACGGCATTGCTTTTCGAACCCAAGCCGCTCGACGGTGGCATCTTGCCCCTCTTGGGAGACTGCCCCTCCCAACCTTCGGAGGCTGCCCTTTTCCTCCTGCTCGGAGAAGGGATACTGGGTCATCTTCCGCCTCTGTCTTCAGGCGAGGGAAGGTCGATTTCTCCAGACTCATGTCCGACTTACCTCTGGAACCAAGGCCATCTTGGGTCTTCTCACTCTCCTCTTTACCCTCCCTTGCCGGCGCCTGGTACGGTGCTAAGGCCAGCATCCTTGTTAACATAGGAGTAGCTGAGTCTTCGGGAAGGGGAGCCGGACACCTAATCCGTTCCACTTTTTTATCCAGCCCTGAAAAAGGATGATTCGGTCAGTGTCTTGTCACTATGTATCCGAAGTACAACGTGTTCGATGAACGGGTACTTACCGGGGTGTTCGGATGGTTGCAGTCGAGGCTGATATCTTCGGTGGTGTCCGGCCATTGCTTTCGTTTCCTGAAAAACAACTTTCACATTCCTTCGTGTGTAGTGCCGAAGAAGTGCTGAAGAGTCCGCGACCCTTCTGGATTGAACTCTCACATGCGAAGAGGCCGTCGCTGGCACGGCAGGGTCCGGCAGACCAGCATTACTTGAACAACATTGATGACATTGATGTCCATCTCAATGAGGCTTCAGATGCGACTTTGCAAAGTCCGCACCTCGTTCGTTGGTCCCCATTCCAACCCCTTATTAATCCACGATGCCAGCTGAATTGGGGGGCTGGATCGAAATTCAGGTGCAGCTGCCCACTTGGAGCCACGGGGCTCGGTGATATAGAACCACCCCTGCTGCCATAAGTCGGAAGATTTGGCAAAAGACCCTTTCAACCAAACAACACTAGCAAGCTCGCTCACTATGGCACCACTACACTCTGCCTGCTTCCCCTCTATCACTTGTGGCTTCACATTAAAGGTCTGGAGCCATAAGCCGAAGTGCGGAGGAGTTCGGAGGAAGGCTTCGCACGTGACAATGAACGCCGAGATAAGAAGAATAGAGTCTGGGGCCAGATCGTGAAAATATATCCCATAATAGAACATGAGCCCTCGGATGAAGGGGTTAAGCGCAAACCCTAACCCGCGGAGGAAGTGGGACACGAACACGACCCTCTCGCCAGATCTGGGGGTGGGAGTAACCTGCCCCTCGGCTGGAAGCCGATGAAGGATTTCCGCGGTCAGATACCTCGCCGCCCGAAGCTTTGCAATATTTCCCTCCGTGACAGAAGAAGCCACCCACCGGCCTTGACGGCTGGATCTGGACATGATTGGAGCTTGTGGCGATTGGAACCCGGGTGTTGGAACTCGGGGTAGCAGGGGTTGAGGAAGAAGCAAGCGTGAAAGAAAAAGACGGGTCTTCACCCCTATATAAAGGCTGCGAATATCGAGCATCTCCTCCTAGGCCTCAAAACTTGCCTATTCCCTAGGAGTTGTACCCAAGTGACGGTTGGGTTACCCACGTCTGGGTTGATAAGAATCCCTTAAAAAAGGGAGAGACACGATCTCCGCTGGGATAAGACATGCCAATAAAACCACGTCTCGAGACGTGGGACGGCGGGCTAGCTAACGGTTCGAAAATAATGGCCGGGCAGGCATGATGTCATATTACCAAAAAGTTGTCAGCGGATTGACTCATGAAATATTATATCCTCTGCAGTTGTGTACACAGGTTCGGATACAATCATTACATCCGAAGACTATCTTGGAGTTTGGGATAAAGGGAACCCGCCTTGCAATGCCGAAGACAATCTGCGCGCCGGACTCCTCGTCATTGAAGCCAGGTTCAGGGGCTACTGAGGGAGTCCTGGACTAAGGGGTCCTCGGTCGTCCGGCCTGTTATCCATGGGCCGGATTGATGGGCTGCGAAGACATGAAGGCCGAAGATTGTAC